>LR138116.1:39672-60620 GCA_900659605.1 Tisbe holothuriae | reverse complement strand
CACGGGTTGCTCGAGTACTACCGCGGCTTCTCCGCCATCCTGCTCCGAAACTGCCCCGGCAACGTGATCTTCTTCACGGCCAGGGAGCACATCAAGGACCTGGTGCCGGAGTCCCTCCGAGGCACGTCCTACGCGGAGAACGTGTCCGACTTCCTCGGCGGCGCGTTCCTCGGCGCGCTCATCAGCACGCTGTTCTACCCGGTGAACGTGACCAAGACTCACATGCAGTTGCAGATCGGAGGGCCGTTCAACCGCTTCCGAAGTGTGTTCAAGAAGCTCCGGACTGAGCGTGGGATGTGGGGCATGTTTAGAGGCGTGCACATCAACTACACGCGGTCGTTCATCTCGTGGGGCATCATTAATGTGACCTATGAGAACTTGCTAAAGTACTTGCAAAAGTATGGCAATGAGAGCTAGAACAGAACAGTCAAAACAGTCATGTAATCAAGTGTATGTTTCATTCAGAGGTGCTGTGATATTTCTTTTTCAAGGAAAATATGTTTTAGAGCCGCTTATCCCTCTATATGTGACACATTGCGTAGTAGTTTATTTTACTTTTATAATTGAGACTGATATCCGAATTTGAGCCAAATTCATTCAACATTGACTCAAAAAGTGCCCACAAACTTAATGAGATGTGACCTTACAGTTTTACATTCTTTTAAGATGAGATTTGCCGCCATATATGCACCAAATCAGTGCTTTGTCATAATAATGCAATACTAGTTTTCCCATTATAAAGTCATAAATGGACGAAATATAAAAAATACGGTGTCTATAACATGATGAGATGAAATAAAAGGACCAATAAATTCACTTTTAGGAATGCCTCCTCCGAATCGATTGCTCAATCTCTTCCCAGACCTCCGAACCAGGCTCGGAGCCATCTCCGGTCTCCCAATCGTCCACACAGATGGATACCATTGCGATCTTCCGACACGACACCGATTTCCAATGGGCAAATTTCGCGGCGTCTTTAACGTGCTGCTTCAGGACCGTGTCATAAACCCTCGGAAGCAGGCTCTTGCACCTCCGAAAGCCTCCGAGGCTCTGTGTTCCCTTGCACACACCAGCGACTACATTCGGAGGTTCTTATCCGGTCAGACGACCACAGATGAGCAACGGCGAAGCGGATTCGTTTGGACGCCTGAGCTCGCGAGTCGAGTCCAATACGAGACGGGTCCGATAACATTAACAGGATAATTAGATTTGGAACGTAAACTCTGTTGTTTAGGGGGAACCGTCTTGGCCGCATTGATCGCGTTAGAGCGCGGCATTGCCTGCAGCACCGCTGGAGGGACTCATCATGCGGGGCCCGACTATGGGTCGGGATACTGTCTCATTAACGACCTTGCCGTTGCGGCAGCGTTTGTATTAAGCACAGGGAGGGCTAAGCGAGTGCTTGTAATTGATTTAGACGTTCATCAAGTAAGCTCATTGCAAGAAAATTCGATAGAAAGTATCTTAAGTCCATGAACAGGTTTTGCAAATTTGATCAATATTGGAAGATATTTTTTATGTAAAAACTTCCAACGTACAAATTTTCTTGGAAGTTAACATTTACACGGTAAACAGTACTTGTATTATATTAATTACGCTTGCAGAGTTTCTTTTTTGTCCGTACCTGAAATTAACCTCATTTAAGGGCGACGGCACCGCGCTCATCTTCCGTCAGGATCCCCGAGTGTTTACGTTTTCAATGCACTGTCAGAAGAACTTCCCGCTGCGGAAGCAAGCGAGTTCGATCGACCTTGGACTTCGAATCGGAATGGGAGATGCAGAGTACATGGCCTTGCTGAAAGTACGAGACATTTAATATGGCCTTAAATTACATGGATAACAGCAGTATATTTTGTTTAGTGAAACTTATGGTTTATAATGTTCATATTCCATTTAACTAATTGAATTCTTTCAGGGTTATATTCCAATGATATTGCAAAAATTTCGTCCAGATCTGGTTTTGTACGATGCTGGCGTGGACGTCCATGAGAATGACGATTTGGGGAAATTGAAAATCACAAATCAGGGTCTATTTGAAAGGGATTTGTTTGTACTTGAGGAGTGTCAGAGTAAGTGAACAATATTGGTGTATGACAGTTACAAATGTATTATATTATTTCAGAATTTGGTGTCCCAGTTTGCACTGTCATTGGCGGTGGATACGACACCAACATCCCGGCTCTATCAAAAAGACATTCAATAATATTCAGAGCCGCATCGAAGGTCTTTAATCAGGGCTAATTAAAACGTTAACCCTTCATTGGCATTTTCTCCCTGCCGTGAACTTTTATTTATCCAAACAACCCCTGGTGCTGTTTGCTGCCTTGGCGTGGATAATATTCCCCTTCCAAATGGCCTACTTGTGCACACCGTGTTTGACTGAGCGGCGACGAGCTACAATGACTTTATAAAAAGAAACCCCCTCTTCAGAACAAGGAAGAGCAGCTTGGACGGCTGGCTGCTGAGTCTTATTCCATATTGGACCGAGTGCAGGGTGATGATGATGACGACGATGATAGAGCTAAGGTCTACTTACTACCATAGCAGAGGGAGGGGAAAATACTCTCCGTATATAATAGTGCTCCAGGCTCGGTTGTGCTAGCCTCGTACTAAGCAAACAAATATAAATGTAACGATATATGAAACAGTCAGCTAGCTATTATTTAATGGTCCACTTCCATCTGGCCCAATTTTGCTCTGTAAAATGCTTTTCATGTTGGTATCAAAACAAAATTTTCTATGCAACGAGATAATATCTGTTAATAGTGCAAGAACATTGAGCAGCTAAAATGTCCATTTAGTTGCCAAAGAAGTTTACCTCTCTACAGCTAGAGTGCAAAGCATTCGCTCAATCGTTTTTGCCCCTATTTAGTTTTGCCTAGAAACAAGAGTGGGTCGATAGAACAAGCTGAGGTGAAAAAAGCTCTCTGCCATCAGCTCCTCTGCAAATATAATTCAAATTTTTGTCCTTGATGGAGATTGAGAGCATGCGTTGGTTCTGTCATTACAAGCAGTCTACTCAATCTTCGTAGGAGGAAATCAGAGATTCTTTTCTCTGAGAGACCCACAAACAGCCTCATTCTTCTCCTCTCTCACTTCCGAGATAGAAGAAGTCTCGCTTGATGATGATGCAGAAGCAGTACATGCGATGTACGTATGTAACAGCATAAAACTGGCTTCTTCTTCTTCTTTCTCTGACGTTGTTTAAAAAGCTTGGAGAGCTCCTCCACAATGCCTGCTACTGCCGTGCTGCTAAGTACGACAACGTGCGCGCGCGCGAGGGACGGTCATCAGCTGGGGAGTCGGCGGCCTGGCCTATAAAAGCCAACAGCAGCACGCGGGGCAGCAGCTGCCAACGCCAAAGCCGAAGAAGCTGCTTCGTAGCTTTTGCTTGTATAACATAACGACGTGAGCGAGGTGTGCAGGGGGAGCAAGACTTTTTTAAATAGATCTACTAGTTCTCCTGCAAGCAGGGAAATCACATGTTGCAAACCGATAATGATGATTTGTTTGGGGTTACTTATCTCTCCGTAATGATGCAGTGTGTGCCTATATTGCGAGTATTGAATATATGCATATGATAAATGCAGCCTTATGCAGAAGTAGAGGCCGACCTACATTCGTTTAAAGTTGTGAATATCATGGCTTCCAGTTAAAGATCCCATTTCATATATCATCGTCGTTTTGAATTTCTAAGAGATATGTTTTCACCGATTTTAATGAAACTCAAGCCCTAACGGATTTAACGAATGCGGATCCACGACGCCAATGTGTGTGTAATAATCTCCCGGCAACGTAAGCCAACGGGATCTCATTTTGTAACGTGAGAACCGGGAAGACGTAGTTAAGCAATCCCAAATGCATTTTGCGACCCTAAATGCGTTCAAAGTAGTCAATAATAAGTTAGTTTTGTCCACCCTGGAGTGAATATCGGATCCAGCTTTTGTACGGTGCAGTGGTGGTGTTGTTGACCCAACGCGCGTGTACGGCAGTCGAGAAGAAAGAAAGACTTGCTGCTCGTTCGGAGGTGCTGGCTCGGAGGAGGACTCGCTGCTCGGAGGAGAAGAAGGAACTCGGAGGAAGCAGGAAAAGCTGTGAACAGATAGTAGGAGAAGAAGATCTCTCGCAGAGGACGAGCCAAGAGTACAAAGGAAACGACGTAAAAGAGACATGAAGGGGTAAAACAGGTAATTAGACATGTTATTAAAGCATTAACTGTATTCTCAAGTATCCAACAAACAATCTTTTAAAGTCGCTTTTAAACCATTTTAACCCCAAAAAGAGCCTAGCATTGGTTGAAGCTAGCCTTCATTTGTGCTGCTTCCTCGCAGCTGCTTCTGCGATCTATAAACTATATTTAGGAAAGTCAAAGTCTGATTAATCCTTCCTGGAAGTTCGTCGTAGTTTTACCCCCAAAGACCAAAAAGGCCAAAAAGGCCGTTGCCTAAAATCGAATTTTATATCCCCCGGCTCACGAGCGGAAGTGAGTTTGTTTGGCCGAGTGCTTGATTTTTCCACTTCTTTGTTTCATTCGTCGTCTTCTCTTCTCTTCTGAGCAGCGGACTGCCTCAGTTTTGAGCGAATCCGACTGAGCGTTGAGCTCAGAAAACGGAGGAGAGCCAACAGTCAGAACTGAGCCAACCGCATTCCAGTGAAAAGATCCACGAGGACAAGTCAAGGTTAAGCCCCGATCACTGGCCCCGAGGGATCGTCACCGAGTCCCAGCCCCCATCCCCATCCCTTGATCCCATCCCGATCGGAGACGCCATCATCCAAAACGGGGTCGTGCCAAGGAAAGCTGGCGGAGGCTGCAGCCAACTGCAACAGGAGCAGCAGCAGCAGCAGCAGGGAAAGAAGAGCTCAAGACAGCGACAACATGGCAAACAGGAACAACGCAGACGCGGCAAAGGCCGCAGCAGAGGCGGGAGAGGAAAACAACGAGGCAAGCGGCAGCAGCACGGAGGCAAATGATGCCGTCGCAGCTGCCGCGGCACAGGCGGCTGCCAGCGCCGCAGAGGGTGAGGCTGCAAATGCGGCTGCCGCGGCAGGGTTGCCGCAGGGGTTCATGGGCGGCGGCGGGTCGTCAGCTGCGGCGGCGGCCGCCGCGGCCGCGGCTGCCATGTTCTCCGAGGACATGGACGAGAACGACATGGGACGCCTCCAGGTATGAATTGAAGGCTTTAAATGTGTGTATTATGCTAATTGTGTATTTTCAGGCCATTCTCGAGGCCAGGGGCATCCCTCCGAATCTCGCCAATGTGCTCGGGCCCCGCATGCACCACCTGATCCTGAACCGCGCCCTCGCCCCGTCGTCGACGTCCAAGGCGCAGCAGCTGCTGCTCGGCCTCCAGGCTAGCGGTGACGAATCTCGACAGCTGCAAGCTGTGATCGAGATGTGCCAGCTGCTAGTGATGGGCAACGAGGACACGCTGACCGGCTTCCCCATCAGGCAGGTCGTGCCGGCGCTCATCGTGCTGCTCAAGATGGAGCACAACTTTGATCTAATGAACCACGCGTGCAGGTAATTTTAACACTTTACATACATTAAAAAATGGCTAATGCTTGAAACTGTAATTAAAGAACTTAATTTTCTCTCAATTTTTTTTATAAGCACTATTTTCAAATCTAATTAAATTTTCTTTCTCAGATTCATCTGAAATTACAGCTTTGCACAAGTTAAATGTAAATAAATGTTCTCCCCTAATAGGGCTTTGACGTACATGATGGAGGCCCTCCCCCGCTCCACCACCGTCATCGTCGACGCCATCCCCACCTTCCTGGAGAAGCTTCAGAGCATCCAGTGCATGGACGTGGCCGAGCAGTCCCTCTCAGCCCTCGAGATGCTCTCCAAGAAGCACAACAAGAACATCCTTCACGCCAAGGGCGTCATGAGCTGCCTCATGTACCTCGACTTCTTCAGCATCACGGCGCAGAGGAACGCCCTGCTCGTCACGTCAAACTGCTGTCAGAGCCTGCTCCCGGAAGAGTTTGTCCATGTGGCGGACTCGCTCGGCATTCTCTCGTCCAGGCTTGTCCACGACGACAAGAAGAGCTCGGAGACTGCTTGCGTGGCGCTCAGCCGACTTGCAGAGAGCTACAAAAACGACAGAAATCGCCTCAAGGACATTGCAAAGCCGGAAGTTTTGGCCAACTTGCAGCAGATCCTGGTGACCAACCCGCCCACTGTGAGCTCCAACACGTTCGTGACGGTGCTGCACATCCTGGTGATCATGTCATCGCACGGGTCTGAGGTCGGGCCGCTGCTCATGGAGGAGAACATCGGGTCCACGCTCAAGCAGCTGCTCGTCGGGACGAGCAAAGTCGATTCGGATTCCGACTTTGAGCTGATTCAACGCAATCCACAAGAGCTGTACGAGATTACGAGTCTGATCGCTGAGCTGATCCCACCGCTACCAGCTGACGGCATTTTCGCAGTGGACGCGCTGCTGACCAAACCCGGTGCATTTGTCCGCGACCCAGTGCTGTGGCAGTGGCAGGATGACCGCGAGAACTGGCACACGTACGGGTTCAACGACTGTCGCGTCATCGAGGCTGCCTACGTGGCTGGCGAAGACGACGTCGCGCTCTCGTCGCTGGGAAAGACGTTCAATCTCAACCTCAAGTCCATGCATGAGATCAGGGAGGAGAACGGCACTGCGAGGCCGATTCAGAGGAAGCTGACGAGTCAGCTGCAGGCTGAGGTCGAGTCCGAGGACAAGAAGCAGAAGCGCGCCAGGCATTTGGAGCTCACCGCGCAAATCACTCACGATCTGCTCCCGATCCTGCTTGAGGTCTACTCCACGTCTGCCGGCCCGGGCGTGCGTCACAGCTGCATCCAGGCCTTCCTCCGCATGGTCTACCACTCGTCCATGGACCAGCTCATGGACGTGCTCAAGGTGCCAGCAGTGTCCAGCCAGATTGCTGGGATGCTCTCATCGGGAGACCTTCACATCATCGTTGGCGCGTTGCAGCTGTCGGAGCTGCTGCTGCAGAAGCTGCCCGATGAATTCGGGGTTCACTTTCGTCGGGAGGGCGTTTTACACCAAGTACAGAAGCTGACAGACCCCGACAACCCTATTTGCATTACACAGTTCAATGAGAGTCCGCTGAGCCACTCAAACTGGGTCAACAGTGCAGGGCAGCCTCTCTCAGGATCACACATGGGAACGCCTGCAGGGCCCCATCACGGGTCTTCCAGCAGCTCAGGCCGCAGCTGGACTGTCGCAGGATCCAGCTTTGCCAACATGTTCCCGGAGCAGCTGCGTGTGCCCAAGAGACGCGACGCAGCCGCCTCGGGGTCATCGTCGTCCGGAGCATCCGCTGGCCCGTCCGGCGCGGCGGCCGAGTCCTCCTCTTCCCCAGACGCCACCCCGCAGGCCCCATTGAGACTGAGCGACATGCTCAAAAGGAAGCGTGTTTCCAAGAGGAGCTATGGTCGCAAGGGGAGACACTCTGACCCCGGAACGACGCAGGACAACAACGCAACAGCATCCACGTCCAACTTCCAGGCATCCTCGTCTGGCGCCGCCGACCTGTCCTCCACGTCCTACTTATCGACGCCCCAGCCTTCGTCCGCAGACGCTGGCGGCCCTGGCACTCCCTCGAGACGCTCCCGTCTGGCGGATAGGACCTCGTCACTGCTGTCGCAGCTTAGACCTGCCCGCTGGGTCAGGTCCTCTGCAGGGGGATCCTCTGCCAACTCAGGAACGCTTTCGGCCACCGATGGCGGCAGTGGCAGCTCTCGCAGCAAGGATTCCTCTTCATCAACCAGCCTGCAGAGGGCCAGCTTGCTGAGCAGCCCTGCTACCATCGCACACAGCCGTGAGAAGGCGAAACGCTGGGTCCGCGAGCAGAGCACCCGATTCCTGGAGAGCTACTTCAAGGAGAGCCTTGGCTCCCGCCACCCCGCACTGACCATCCTACGCCGGCTGAGCGCGCAGGTGGATCACCTCACCAAGAAGCCCAAGGACGGCGAGCGCTGTCTCAAGGAAATCCTCTCCGTGCTTCTGGAGAACGACATATCTCCTTTTGAGGTGACCCAGTCCGGACTCGTTCCCTCCCTTCTCATGTACTTGACGCGCGCCCGTCTCGAGGGTCACGAAGACATCGCAAGGGAGAGCCGAATCCGCACCTTCCTGCACGTGTTCCTTGGCTGCCCCCGCCACCCTGAGAGCGAGGACGCGCCCGACGCGGAGGCCGCGGCAAAGTTCCTCATGTTTGTGCAGAAGATGAACGCGTGCGTGAACCACCTGGAGCAGTTCCCCATCAAGATGCACGACATGACGAGCGGGGCTAACGGAGTCAAGAGCGCCGGGTCCACGCTGAGGTATTTCAAAACGCACCATCTCAAGTGCAGCCTACAACGCCATCCAGACTGCTCCAGCCTAAAGTCATGGAAAGGTGGGCTTGTCAAAATCGATCCATTGGCGCTAGTCCAGGCAATCGAACGGTGAGTTATAAAAAAACAATTACATTACCATGTTTTAGAAAGCAATAGTACGGTGCTCGTTAAATATATTATTTCAATATGAAACATTTTAAACAATCCTTTACAAAGTCTAGAAAGCTTGTTAATGAAATTTTATCCGTCCTTTTGTTTCTGTGCATGAACAAAGTTTTAGCAGGTTTCTACTTTTATGCGTTTTTGGATGAAAAAGTGTTTTAAAGTCGGCAAAGTGCATGTGGAAATACGATCCAGATTGTTTTAGAATTATTCATGCTGCGAAGCCTTTAAAATATTTTACGAGGCTGTCCTTTGTTTTAACATGCATAAAATTGCGCAGCATATAGGGAATAGCAGTTGAATATGCGCAGTAAATCCCTTATTCAATCGTTCAATCGTATATTCTATTTTCTTTTTTTTTATTATTTTTGATTAGCTTGTCTAGCCAGAAACTGATAAAAAAAATTGCCAAGAACATTTAATCAAAGGTACTTTTTTTGGAGTGATTGCTTATTATTAATCTTTATCCAGGTACTTGATCAGCCGCGGGTACGGCCATCCTCAGGACAAGGACTCCGGCGGCAGTGACGACGACATGAGCGACGAGGGCGCGGTCGCCGGCAGCACAGAGGACGACAACGACATGCTGCAGCCCTCCACCAGCAGAGGCAATGACAGCAGCAGCAGCAGGACCGCCAACGACAGCGGCCACACCAACGCGGGCGCGTCCACATCAGCAGGCGCGTCCTCGGCGGCGTCTTCATCCACCAGTCAGGGATCCCACCGACTAGAGTTCTACATTGGAGACAACATGCTCCCCTATGACATGACCGTCTACCAGGCGGTGCAGCAGTTTGGCGCGCCGATGTTCGAGGTGTCGGACTCCGACTCGGACCACCGGGGCAGCGCTGGGGGCGGACTCTACGGCAGCCCCGGCATCTGGGCCAGAATCCACACCATCTATTATCGGCCAGCCGTTGAGCGGGACTCTAGCAGCAGCAGCAAAGGTGGCAAGGCCAAGGACAGCAAGAAGGGCAAGGGCGGCAAGCAGAGCAAGAGGAAAGCGGCAGACGAGCTGTGGAGCGAGGGCAATCCTCCGGAGCGCCCAAACCCGCTTGACGCCTTCCTTGTCGACAAGCTTCCCAAGGTGACCAGCATGGAAGACCCCAGCCTCGACGTGCTGTGTCTCCTACGCGCACTCCAGGCGCTCAACCGCTACTGGGGCTCGCTCTACCCGGGCACGTACTACGCGCCAATCATCCCACAGGCCGAGTTCGTCAACTCTAAGCTGACAGCAAAGGTCAACCGACAGCTACAGGACCCAATCATCATCATGACGTCGAACCTGCCGACGTGGTTGAAGGAGGTGGCGTCCGTGTGCCCCTTCCTCTTCCCATTCGAGACGCGTCAGCTGCTCTTCTACGTGACTTCTTTCGACCGGGATCGCGCACTACTGCGCCTGCTCGACTCGGTGCCAGAGCTGGGTGCAGCCGAGGGCGGCCAGGAGAGCGTCACTCCAGACCTCGACCGTAAGAAGCGCGTCATCTCGAGGGACAACCTGCTCAAGCAGGCAGAGGCTGTGATCGCGGAGCTGTCCCATTCTCGCTCTCTGCTGGAGATTCAATACGCCGATGAGGTTGGCACAGGGCTGGGGCCCACACTCGAGTTCTACACGCTCGTGTCCAAGGAGGTTCAGAGGTCGGACCTGGGCCTGTGGAAGGGCGACACTGTCCAGATCCGCAGTGAGGACGTGATGGAGGATGACGAAGACAGCGATGAGCAGTGCATCGAGTACGTGCACTCAACCACTGGGCTTTACCCGGTGCCGATGGCCAGGAATGCAAAGTCCAGCCACAAGGCCAAGGTCAAGACAAAGTTCCACTTCCTGGGCAAGTTCATTGCAAAGGCGGTGCTGGACAACCGCATGCTGGACCTCCCTTTCAGCCAGCCGTTCTACCAGTGGCTGCTTCGTGAGGAGCAGGGCTTCTGCACCAGAGACCTCATGAACATCGACCCCACCATTGCCAACACTGTGTCGCAGCTAGAGGGCATCGTTCGCAAGAAGCGTAAGCTTGAAGAGGACGAGAAGATCACCCCGAACGAACGCCAGCTCCAGCTGAAGACGCTGACCATGGACGGCTGTCCGATTGAGGACCTTGGCCTCGACTTCACCCTGCCCGGCTACCCCAACATTGAGCTGCGCAAGGGCGGCAAGGACATCTCCGTGACCCTGGACAACCTCGGCATGTACGTGAAGCTCGTCTCACACTGGATGCTCATCGAGGGCGTCAGCTTCCAGATGGAGGCCATTCGCGAGGGCTTCGAGAGCGTCTTCTCGCTGTCCTCGCTGCAGATGTTCTACCCGGATGAGCTCGACCAGATCTTCTGCGGGTCGGAGCAGGCGCAGTACGCGCAATGGGACGCCAAGGCGCTCGCAGAAGCGTGCAAGCCGGACCACGGGTTCAACCCCGAGTCCACGGCCATCCGCTACCTCTACGAGATCATGTCCTCGTACAACCGCGAGGAGCAGCGCGAGTTCCTCCAGTTCGTGACTGGCTGCCCGCGCCTGCCCGTCGGCGGGTTCAAGTCGCTCTCGCCGCCGCTGACCATCGTGAAGAAGTCTTTCGACGCGGCTGACGCGTCCGCGGACGACTACCTGCCGTCCGTGATGACGTGCGTCAACTACCTCAAGCTGCCCGACTACAGCACCAAGGCCATCATGCGGGAGAAGCTGAGGGTGGCGTCGCAGGAGGGGCAGTACAGCTTCCACCTGTCATAGAGACGACTGTGATTTATGAAGACAAACAATATCGGAGGGAGAGAAGAAAATGAATCAAGGGGCGTTTTATGAAGCGGCTTTTTAGTGTACAAAATGATTGTTTTTGCCTTCTTTGTTGATCGTATCTAGATTAATTTAGTATCGCCGTGTCAGAATAAGGAAAGATCTTTTGGCTTGGAGAGAATACTTAATAGAAGAAGAAGCATTTTCAGAACCCATTTTGCAGAAGCTTTTATGTTCTCTGTACCATTATTTTCAAGAATACATTTCAGGGGAAAACGATCAGAGGGAAAAACTACTATGTTGAGATAAGAACAAAATTATCTTTTGTGTGACATCTATAATAAGAATACAACATTTTGCGATAATGAACCTTTGTAGTGTCATGTTTTTAACTTTTATTCAGATCTTGCACACGTTCTGCGTTTTCTTTACATATTTTCTACAACTATGTAAACGTTTATGGCATTGAAAATTGTATGAGAATTCTTGTTTGCGCTTTATATAATCAGTCTGTTTTGTCTAGAAACTCCTTTAAATATTTCTAATTGCTCATTTTGTAAATCATTGCGTTTGCGTGGTGGGAGAGGATTTTTATACAAATATTGATGACAATTTTAGTAGTTTTTAATGAAATGTCGTCCATGAAATAGTCCATAGAAGTGGCAAAAGGACAGCCATTGAGGACGAGAGGCTGCTGCTGAATGTGGCGTGCGAGTAGGCTGCGTATCCTGTAAAAATAATAATTATGATAGCCAGTTTGTTGTCTTGTGTCTAACATGACATTGGTATTAATTAATTTTATATATATAAAGTGAGTTATTATTAAGCTAATTATCGACTTTGCAATTTGTCTCTTTTACGAAATTAGGTAAATTACGAGCTGTAAATGCTCATTTATGACGATATAATTTAAGTAAAAAAGTAACCCACCTTGCTTCCTCCGATCCTTTGTGGACAACGGCTCACTACTCGCACTAACATCGTTCTCCTCCTTGACCGGCGTCGCGATGGACGTGGCCTTCACCCTCAGCTCCTCCTCCAGCGCGTCCTCAACCCCGTTCCCGTCAACGTCGCCCTCGTCAAACCTTCTAACTTGATCCTGAACGGTGAAGTACTTGTCGTTGTCGTTGTGGCGGCGGTCTTTGGAGGAGGGTTCGATCGTCTTCGCCTGGATGTCGAACGTATGGAAGGAGAGCGTTTCGGATTCGGAGCTCAGGCCGTAGATGTTGCGGGAACGAAGACGTGCCTGAAATCAACATCAAGTTTACTGTGAATGTGACGATTTGTTATCAGACTCGAAAAATGTTTCCTTACCTCATAGCTTGTATCCTTTGCCAGCCCCTTCAACGTGTAACTCTTTGTATGCTCCTTGATGAAATCCTCCTCATCCACCTGCTTACTCCGCCGTCCCACACCACCGGACATCATCAACACCTCATGCAGCTGGCGGTCCTGCTCATGCTGATCCCCGCCGCGCCGGCCATCCCCAGGCACGTTTAGCGCGACCCAGTCCCCGCGCGGCACCTCCCGGAACTCCAGCTCGTAGTTGATGATGGGCGTGGAGCAGTTGACGCGCCACGAGAGGCGGTACGTGGACTCGGACCAGACCGTGGGCAGGTCGAAGTGGGCGGGGTACGGCACGCCTACAACAGAGAGTTGAAAAGCTCATGCCAAGTTTGATGCCTTTTGCGCGCGACGTCTTTTTTGCATTTATGATTGATGAGCAGGTAGCAAATGTTAAAAAGCTGGCAAACGTATGCAGGGATATTTTTAAAACAAGAAAGAGAAATGTGATTTTAATGTCTTGTACGAGCGTTTTGGCATTTTGAACATGGGAGATCTGACGGTGCAAAAAGTGCGCAAGCTACTAAGCAATGTCATTTATTGTACCTGAAACTTCAATCCTCTCTCTGACCAACTCCCCATCCGCGGTCGTGTTCACGCCACAGTAGTAGTCCCCAAAGTCCCTCTCGCGAACATTCTTAATCCTGAGCAAGTAGTGCGTGTGATGATGCACCAGCTGCCGGACGCGGCTGCTCTGACCGAGAACGCGGCCGTCTTTAGACCACCAGACCTATTCAAAGACGACTAAGCATTGACATTTAAAAGGATTATTTATTGCTTCCGCCTCACCTTTAGATTTTTCCTGTCCCTGTCCTCGTCTGAGGCGCACACTTGGCAGACGAGTGTCACCGTCGCTTTCTTGCCGGCGTGAACCCAAGGCTTGTTCGCGTACAAAAGGGGTGGATCTGAAGAATAGAAGAAGTACTTTTGTTAAAGAATGCATTGTTGATACTTAAATAAGAACTCGTAAATATAGAACTCGTGAAAATAAAGTATCAACCCCGTTCAAATGTCATTGAATGGATGGTGATATTCCAGCTAAAAATGCTTACACATGGGGTCAAAGTCAGCAGTTATTATTCCTATCCTCTCATCTCTCCTTGCATTCCGTTTGTTCTTCATATCATGCAACATAATCTCAAGGACTCGAGAGCTGTTAATGGGTGGTAATCATATCCCTTGACCCACATTTTATGTGCATTATATTCTATTATATGCAGCTATAAAGCTCTTCTCTCTTTTTCGCCACATGAGACTCGCAGTTGTTTTTGTTACCCCCACTCTGAAGATTGGCGCCAAAAACATGCGTGCAAATGTACCACGTATGGACATTTATAGAACAGCTTGTATGACACAGTCAGCAGACATGCCTAGACTTGTAAAATTTAGACAGTGCAAAACAAAATGTCTATTTTTGTCAGACTGAAAGATAGAATATGAATATGAAACATTTTATAAACACCGTTGAAGCATGGACATTATATAATTTATAGTGCTATTATATTTTTACACCTTTCTCCACTTCCGGAATGTTCTCGAATAGCAAAACAAATCATCCATCTTGTTGACTTTCCCTGTTGCAAAAAATTGGGCAATTTACGCTCAAACCTCAATCTGTCGGCACCTCAGAAGAAAATAACATCACTTCAAAACGTCTCTCGTTTGAAAAGGAGGCCAAACAAGGCTTTAAGAGCTTTGCTATTTGACCCTGAATGTTGCTTCTTCTCCTTCTTCAGAGTCGATCAAGCACACAAAAGGAATTAAACACGATTAATGGTCTATTTTGTCCCCAAAATTATCTCGTGTGTGTGCTCTCTGTTATTTGGAAAACTTTTAGAGGACCTTTTTAAAACACGCAGAGAGGCGTAAACAAGAAAGTTTATCCTTTTGGTGACCTTATACCGATCTTAAGCCCTTTTTACACACACATAGTTTTCAAGGAACATTCTTTGAACTTAGCACCTTGTCATTACTCTAGCGGAAGCACCCCTCCGCATTAAAAAGTTCCCTGTATTATTACGTAAAAAGGCCAAAAGAGAGGAAATAGAAAGTTCGACATGGAAAATAATTAGGGAGAGTAAACCCTGGAGGTTTGATCAGAGGGTGCAAAAGTTTGGTTTGCAGCCGTCTTGGGAGTGAGCGGCAAATCATTGCATGATTTCAGACCATTTGTTTCCTTCTTCCCCTTATTTTGTGTCTCTGCTCCACTTTAAGCCCCATCAACAACCCTACTATGCTTAGAATAGGGATAAAAAAGACCTAAAAAAGACCTACAACCCGTGCACTTTTTGTCCGTCTAAACTACCCCTCCAAGGGAATTTCCCCTCTTGTGGAAGTAAAAGTTATTATGCTACATTTCCGATTTTCTTCCGTTTGTGTCTGTTTATGCATTCCTAAACGCAGGCAAAGCCATTAAACCGGAATAAATCCTCATTATCAAATGTATTAATCACGGGAAAATCCTTTGAGAGATTGTAAGATATTTTGTCCGTGTTTTCAGCTCGTTTTCCGCCGGAATAAAACCGCAAGGCGAAGGAAAAACAGAGCACTTAACTTGTCATGATGGCGGTCTCTGATAATTTGTAAAAGCCAAACGATTCCGGAATATATTTATTTCATGTGTCCGAAAAAGGGATAAATAATGTCCACACTTGGGCATGTTTGACATGCAGAGATTGAAAATATCTGACTTGATTTGGACAATTTGGAATCTCTTGAGCATGAAACGAATGCAGGTATTCGGCAAATATCTAATCAGCGTTAGAAAGCCGTTGTCTGTAGCAAACAATGCTTATTTTCCTAAGAATGGAATTAGGGGTTCGGAACCCCCCTTCAAAATACGCTCTCACTATTTCCCCTTTGGCTGGAGTATATAAAGAAACTTCTTTCTTAGGAATTGTTATGAAAGGTAAAGTTGTTGTTTATGGCGGAGAAAATTGAAGTCATCATCGCTGTTGCCATAACTGCTACTTAACCCTGATCCACGCGACACAATCCAAAATCCCTAATTAGGAACATTTTCCAAATCTTTGACTCTGAACTCAACATAAAGTTTGCACATTAAGGTTGAAACGTACAAAATTGTGTAACTTATTGTTTTTCCTTCTTCAAACGAATTGCTATGGTGTGTGGCCCGGGCTATAAATGGAAGACTTGTTCTTTTTACTCCAGGCTAGTCATGGTTGTTATCTACTTGTTTATTTATTCGCCTCCTTTTTCTTCCTCTTCTTCTTCCGAATATGACCCTGTGGCGAAACAACACCAAAAAGGACACCAAGGTCTGCAAACAGACCGCTATTCATAGCAAGGTCGAACGTTTATAACGGATGTAATGGACTAAATTGCTTTACTTGTCATATAGAAACCTGCTCATTTACTCATCAATGAGCACAGAGAAAGAGTTTCTTCACCCCGTGTTGCGATTAGATTTCCGCCAATTATTTGCCGCCTAGAGAGCGTGCCTGACATTCCGTGTCGGTTAAAAGGCTTAAAAGAAACAAACAAGAAGACAACAGCAAGATATGACGCCGCCAGTCTGGAGTCTCTTCAAACAAAAGAGATCGAATTACTCCATTAGTTTTCAGAGTAATAACACATTGAAAGTAGCTCGTTACAGCAGCGTGTGCATATGGACGTGTTTATGTTACACGTACGTTTTCAACCGCCAAAAAGTGTTGGGGAGAGATTTATGCACTTCAGACTTTGATGGATTAATTGATAAGATGTGTGGAGCATAGGCGAGGATAAAATAACATTCAAAAAGCTTATATCGATCTATAACACCGTTCGTATAATGCCAATTTTGCTCCTTTCATAACGTTTCCCACAAGAATATTGTCATGTCATATCTAACCCCGGCTTGTATTTCCATGCATGTTTAAGATCTCCCTTCCTCATAATGAAATTAAATACGATCCACGTCGATCTGAATGGCCACGGAGCTGCAAAGACAAAGGGTGGAGGATACGAGGTCGGTGGAAACCCACATCCGATGCGTTTTTTACCCTTCTTAGTTTTCCAACCCCAGGGATTATTCAAATTATTAAACCGGAACGCGGCTGTATTAACAAGGCTAATATATTGTTGTTCTTAGTGACCAAACAATAGCGTGTAATAATAATATTATTGGAGAAATCATAACAAAAGATTTATCGGGTTCTCTAAAACGACGACGACGGCAGCTTCAAGGTGAAGTCTTTAAAACGGTCCAGAGCCATGTTGATATTTAGTCTGCTTTTTGAGCCGGTGGCATTTGGGCGTCAGGATGAAAAATTGCTCATTGATACGTAAAAGTGAGAAAGAGAGCAGCCGGAGAAAGAAGCTAGAAGCGCTTTTTATGAAAATATCGGTTTAATATCTTTCAAGTGTATTCTATCAAAACATTGTAGGAGCATGTATGTACGATATTTAACGTTGTCGAAATATTAAAACCTGAAGGAAAGTCTCTATTTAAAACAAATTTGTTTCTTCATACGTAGTAAATAGTCAACTGACAACCCTATGGCCGTATATAAACATTAGGCTCCATATTGGCACCCCACCATGAACATAATATGGAGACAGGACTAAAAAGCAATTTTCACAAATCAACCTCAAGCCCCTTCGTTCTCTCCATTCCTTTTGTCATCAATAAATATATGTGTAGAAAAAAGCGGGTCACATAAGGAAACGGGGGTAAAAACACAGAGAGAGCTGGGGGACCTTTTTTATCCACAAGGCAAACCAATTTTTAAGAGCTTACGCTTTGGAGAAAATAAACCTCAGCATGGATTTTCATGTGTGGCCTTTCCTTTACTAGGGATGCCACTTTGGAATGAGATATTATTGCACATGATTAAGCTACGATATTGTTTGTGTGCACAGTAAAATATTTGGCAACCCTGTTGCTTATTTTCTCATCCCCATTGAAGAAAGTTTCCTTTTTCTCTCCCCTTTTTCCTTCCCCTCTTTTTCTCTCTATCAATACAAGAGTTTCTTTATATTCTAAAACCCTTTTGCAAAAATATATATCAGGAGATATTGAATGGAACAAGGTTGGGAAGAGAAGAAGAAATCCCCCTTTGAAGCGCAAGCAACACAAAAAGTCGCTGCAACACCAACGCATCGCTTCAATTGAATGTGGTGGCATCTAATGGGGGTCTTTTAAGGCACGATAAGGTGCATTTATGACTGCTTATGTATAAAACGTAACTCCGTACATAATGGAATATATGGCTGTCCTTTAATGTCTATAATACGTCATTATACCTTGTTTTGTAGCATCTAAATGGCTCCCTTGCTCATTGAAACTGCACATTAATGTGGGCAACGTCCGATTGCAATAACGCGGTCCATCGACCTCAAAAGAAAAACGACAACGATCTCAAATCCAACCGACGAAAAAGATAAACAGATTATTCAGGATTTCTCCACATTACAAAAGGGTTCTTTGACAACAGCAGCAGCAGTTGCAATTCAAAGTGAATGCAGAAGATTGAAGGGTCAGATGTTGCCGCAGATTTCACATCATGCACATGATGCTCAGTAAGAAACCATTGTGCATTAAATGGGTTCACAGTGGTGTCATGAATTAAATAGCTGTCTAGACGCCTGGAATTGGAGATGTGTGAGCTATCGGCTCATATTTCCAATAAAAGACAGAGTTCAAGTGCTAATGCGGTTGCTTTGTAAGTGGAATTCCCGCAGCAACCAATAGTATGTTGTGCTGGTTGAATTATCGAAGTTTGTCTCCCACCACCCTCCTAAAAGCCCTCTGCGGTTTGGGGATGTTACTCGAAAATATATGTCGTACAAGATCCATTTTTGTCAAATAAACATTCTTTCCTTGTCCAATCTCAAGTGTTTATAGCTGAGGAAAAAAGTGTCTCTGTAGCAGCTAATCGGCCAGTGAGGATCTGAGAAAAAATGAACGTCTGCTGCTTCTGCCTCCTTCAAACGTCCGAAAACACATTTTAAGCGCATTGTAAACGCGTTTTTGGAACTGTAAACATCGTTTTCTCTGACATCTCTGTTGCATTCCCAGCCCCTTTATGCTTTCAGAAGGTAATCCTTCAAATAATAAAAATGCAGCAGAGTGGAATTTCAACCTTCATTACGACCCAACCTGTCACAAGGGCATTATGTGCCCTCCCTAGGTGGCAAAATATGCTCAAAATGCATGCACGGTCCTAAATTTGTCTGTTTAAGAACCATCTTTGACAGAGTAGAGAATGGAAGCATTGTCCGACCATGAGAGAGCCTCTTTTAAAGACGAAAAGTGGCATATTTGTGAGGAAAACGATGACTGACCAAACGACCATATTGTCAAGTGGCCAATTGTGAGTAAAATGAATTAAATCCTTCATCACGTTTAACGTCGTTAAAGTCTTGCTGTAAGTCGTGTTTTCATTGGATTAGTGGCAATCGTGCAAACACATCGATTACGCACAATGACCCTTTGGTATTTGGTGGTGATTTACGGGGCAGTTGGGCAAACAAGTCCATCTCAGATTTGTCAAGATAGAAGAGGAAGAAAACTGGCTTTACTCGTGTTTGACTTTGGAATACATACATCAGCCCAAGAAGAATTCCTTCTTGGAAGGAGAAGAAGAAGAAGCCTATTGAAATATTTAATAGGTTCTTCTTCGGTTAAGGGTTGCAGTATTGTGCTATATTGCGACCATTTGACACATTTGTTTAAGCAATAACGCCAATTATAAAATGGCAGCCCTGCATGTCAAGAGTTTTTGAGTAGGGAACAAGATCCCTTCAGAGAGTGATAATTCTTTTTGACATCGAAGACATCGTCGACAGTTGAAGCCGAGTTCACCCATATTTGTCGCCCTTCATTTCAATCCCGAACAAAACGGAATATCATCTTGTAACTGTATTAAATACAACTAGTCTTGTCGGGTATGTCGCATTACTTTATGTCAATGTCAAGTAAACTTTTTATCATATCATATCAGCCTATAAAATGCTTCAACTACACCCTGTTATGAGGGTCCAAAAGATGCGACTGAAGGTCAATGCCAAAATGATAACAAAAGTCTTCCATGATGAAAATATGCGCTAACGATAAACCATTAATGCATTTGCCTGCGCACGAGTTATGAACTCTGTGAAAAATGACATTACTGCCTATTCACAATTGTATGAAGTTGAAGACGCGCACGCACGTACATTCTTCAAAAGAAGAAGAAATATAATTCAAAGTCATCGTTGAACGTCCTCAGTGCAAAATATTGGATTAGATGCTCAATTTAAAGTTGACTTGTTTGCTACACTAAAATAGCAGTGAATTGTTGTAAAGTTAGTGCATCCAAAATCAATTATGTATCTTCAACAATCTTTCTTCATATGCTTCGCGGATTTTTTTCAGCTTCCAAAGCCAAGATGCCATTCTTAAATCGACTCCTAAAAGATGAGCATTATTATTGCATTGAGCAACAGCGTAATATTGACTCAATGAACATTGCCAATAGATGCAATTGCAATCGAGACTGAACTTGAATGTTTGCTGATCGTGCACATTATTTGGCAGGATGCAACTTTCATACGGAAATGACTTGCAAAACATATGTGCATGTACCAGACAGCAATAAAAGTTATACAGCTCTACACACACATGTTTCATAACCCTATTATTAAGACAGATTCTTTCCCATATCACTTTAATATGCATTGCTGCAGGACAACGAAGGTAATCTTTATGGCAGAGAAGGGTCCCATATGCCACCACTGCTGCAGTGTGAAAAACTCTTCTTTGTATGTGTGTTTGCATTGCAATAAAACTGTCACATTTCAGAAATGTTTTCTTTCACACAGTAAAAGGGGAATATTTTGGATAATAATAAAAGTTGCTTTGGTCATATATGAGTTTGCCAGACGTTCATATAAAGAATATGAGAGCTGAGAATGGAGTGGAAATGATTTCTTGAGCATGCAATGTGACAAAAACACGTCGGAACAAACAAACGGGGAAAGTGTGTCACGGAGGAAACGTAAACTTTAACGTTTTTCAATCACGACAGTTCGCGAGCGAGATTTGTAACTCACTGTCAGAGACAGAAATTGGGAAACGGGCGAAAATTAATCGCTCTGATTAAAAATGTCATCCACGGGTTGATTAAAATCTCCATTTGCCGCGATTTGTCCAATCTCTAAAAGTATATTTTGTGACATATTGTATGATATTTCCATTTTGGTGTACCGCCCATATTTTCCCACATTCATAGCCCGACACAAAAGGAGAAGAAGAAGAAGCCGAAAGCAAACAGGAGCAAACATGGAAAGGGCATCAGAGCATCATCATCATGCATGCTCTCTCTCTCTCTAACTCTCTGTCAGTCTCTCACGCGAAAATGGCTAAGACTGATAGAACAAAAGCAAACAAAAAGA
>LR138116.1:9559-34507 GCA_900659605.1 Tisbe holothuriae | reverse complement strand
CGATTTATGCCCCGTCTGCCGGATACAAATGCGGGCCGACACCCCGTGCCGGTGGGCGCCACACTCGCTCGCTCTCTCGCTCTCTCTCGCTCTCTCTCTCTTCTCCGGTAGTAAGGTAGAGCCATATCCGATCCAGATGAGCCTTGAAGCCAGACCGGAGATCCGAAAGGAACTTGGCTCTCCACTTACTCATATTCCATTCAGCTGCTTTGCCTTGGGTATTGTTGGCCTCTGTTATATAATATCAAGTACATTTGAATCGGAAGGAGAGAGTAGTATAGTTTCCAGGAATAGGCACTCAGTCTAGCCCCCTTTGACTGGGACCATAATACTACTCGATATCTTACGATAACTTGATTTCCCACTCTATTCTCTGACGTAATCCTTTATGCGTGGAAGAAAGGAGGCTTCTTCTCAAAATGTAAACTACTCTTCCTCGAAAGAGAAGCCCATTAACCCATTTTTGAAAGAGGCAAACGTGTTATGCGTCAGTGAAAGTGAATATAATGCATATTCTGGAGTTATTTATGCCCTCAAACGGGGCTATGTGCGTGTATGGCTCGCATTGTTTGACCGGAAGGGATTAAAAGCGTGCCACTGCATCAATCATGGTGGGAATTAAGGAGAAGAAACTTGTGTTTGCTTTGGCAGGTGCCTTATTTGGATTTAAGCGGGCAAGATAAAGGGTTTGTTAAAGCGCCGAGTTTATAATCCCGAATCAAGGTTACGTGTGAAAAGTTTAATTGGATAAAATGATTGCTTTCCGCTGCCATAAATGGATGTTTTAATGGTTTACATTGATCATTAGAGTAACAGCATCCCTGAATGTAAATTTGTGCCTCCACTTTTTATCCTCCTTTTGTCTCCCGCGGATCTCTCGTTATTTGGCATCCCACTGAGATTAAGTCTGGTAGTTGGAGTTTAAAGCATGTATGAAACCAGATGGGGAAATACCGGGCTTATCGATTTATTCATAGTCTTTGTCTCGTTTTAAGGGCATAAAACAGGCCTTGCATCTGAATACATTCTACTTTTGCTTCATACAGGGTATGCCAAAAATGCACTACGTAGATTCAGAGTTTCTGTACTGCATTTGCATTTGTTAACTTTTCTTAAGCCTTTACTGAGTTGAAAACCACAGCATTCTATGCTTACTCTGTATAGCTATATAACATATCTGTAAACGAGACTGCATGTGAAAGGGTTATATTGCTGTATAGAATAGCAACTGTAACTCCGCCTTGGAAAAGAGAAATCACCGCCTTTTTTGTCAACAAATACGACGTCATCTCTGACATGCCAACGCTGTCAATATCTCTGTATAAAAAGCATCAAAGATGGCTCTGATATTCGTTGATGTTTGAACTCCACAGAAGATTGATATTTAGAGAGAGTGAGCGTGGCGAATTTGGCGTAATCACTCATGTTAAAATTTCAGTCGTAGAAAATGTACTCCGCCGGTGCAATTATGCATTTCTCTTGAATCTCTCTCCACCCTTTTCTAGCTGTGTACGCGGGTTATAATGATGATGATGACTAAGATGGCGACAATGTGCATTGTGTTATTTAGACGCTGATTATGATGATGGGACAACAATTGCATGCAACGGGGCAACGCCCGGGTTTAGGAGGTTATGCTTCCTGGAGATAGGGTTGCCGTTAATATCTGCATTACTTAAAGCAAGTATACGGTCACAGTTTTGTCTACGTGGCAAACCTGGTTTCTTTTCATACGAAAAGCCAGTCCTCATCTGAGGAAAACTGTGACAATAACTCCTTATTCTATTTAACATGGGCTTACATTTTAACATGTCTGGAGCACGTACTCATTTGCTTCATATACCCCGTATATGCAAAGCACGTGCTACACATACTGTCTTCGGGTTATATTAGAATACTCCCCAGGTTTTAGTCCCATTTCCGAAAAGAGGCTTAAAATATTGAGCTTAAAGGCACACGTTTTTTGCTTTGAATATTAACATGGGTTCAAAAAAGAAGATTTCCTTCTTACCCCGCAAAAGACGGTTGTTGAGAAAGAAGAAGCTGGATCATTTGTCATTCTTCCTTCTCTCTCTCTCTTTTACACCCAATATGTATAATAATAATGTGAAGCTTGCCACCCGAGGCTCAAACACATGCACGGAGAGAGTGCTTGATTGAGTCGTCCTAAGATTATGATCATCAGCACATAACAAGACTCGTCATGAGCGCCCTCTATGGTGAATTCACGCTGTGCCCTTAAAACCCATCAACTTATATGGCTGTTCAATTTACAGCTGCTTATTGTGACTACTTTATATCTGCATCTCTCTTGATTGAATCAGACGTTACTGTGACCCAGTTCAAGCATCTTGTACTTGTAGTATCTTCTCCCAACTTTACATCAAAGTGAAACTTATGCGGAATCGTTAAGTATCTTGACCATCTTGATTTATTTTCAACCAACTTTTATCGGTGTGAGAAAAGAGGGAAGTCACGGTTAGGGGTAATATTTGCCCTTTTAACACGTTCAGGGTTGCCATTTCACGCGATTTAAACCCATCCATTCTCACTTCCTACAACCAACATTTGTGGAAATAAATCGCACGTCGTCGTGCTTGTAAAACGCATATTTTCTTCATCCTTCTTCTTCTCCTTCATCCAGCCGATTATGCAAATCTTGTCGAGTTTTCCTTCTTCGTTACGTTTCGTCCCTTGTGACCATACATAAAGTTAAGGGATGCCAGTTTTAATTATTACATACTTCTGCAACATAAGCAACCACTAAGAGTTGACTTTATTTTACAGATAGCAATCATAGCACATAATACAGATGAGAAAGAGAAATTAGAGAATATACTATAAACTTTTGGGCATTACCATAGAAACGTGCATATAATTGTCAATACACCCAGAAACGTTCTTTTAATAAATGGCAACCCTGAACGGCCTCTCCATCACTTCTTCACCTCTGCTCCTATAACTCATCACTGCAGGACCAAATATAACAATTCTTCCTCCTCCTTCTGTCCCACTGTGACGAATTGTGTTTTCTCGCGCAAAAAAGCTTGGAAAAAATCAACCTTTTGTCCGGTTTGTATTAAACGATGCGCAGGTCATAAAAGGGCGGACGACAAATATGGTTAAAATATTTGAGGGAGGAGACGGAAATAGAGTTATAGATGATGATTGTAGATTGCTTTTTAGTAATGATTTGTAATGAATGACTTGTTTGGGAATAATCACAGCTTTTTGTTGCATATTATTTAGGTTAGTCTGACAAAACGGATTTTAATGACATATTAACTGCCATAGTTCACATGAAGACAAGACTGCTTGTTCTTGTAATTAAACAGGAGAATGTGAACATGTTATTTAACAGATGATTTAATAAAGAAATCTTGTTCACGTTTCTAATACTTCCTGGCTCATACGACACATATGTTGATTGTATTTGTCGTGGCTAAGAAATCTAGACCGAAGTATCCGTAGCATATAATTATATCATGCAATCGAGAGGGAAAATCTCAACACGAACAACTTTTCCTCGCCGAGTTATTCTTAATCAGGAAACAAACTTTGTATTTGGGCATGCGTTCAATTTCCCTGAGAATGGATATCGACTCGGCACGAATATAGCGCGCATAATGTGTCAGTATTATCCACATAAACAAAGACCTCCAATTTGGAGCTTATTTTAGAATATTCTCAAGGACTTTTGATGCAATAATAATCTTGATCGTTTGTAAAATTTCTCCCAACCCTGCCGTTCTAGATACATTTTTATCGGGGGTATAAAAAGGGTTGTTGGAATAATTCTCTGTTCAAATAGAAGAGTTTCTTTTGACGATATGAATGTTGTTACAAAATATGTACTCCCTGGTGTGCTAATAATCAACCTATTCAGGTCACATTAATGTCCTCGAAATATGCGCAAATGAGCTTCGTTATCTATTTTTCGCATGTAAATAGCCTCATGAGAATATATTAGAAGCAAGGTTGAACGCATTCCTCAAACGGCCTTTACTCGACAATGACCCGGGTCAGAGATTCTTCATCTTTTAACGTGGGTGAGAACAAATGAGCATATTTTGTACAAAACAGTCGACTTGTCAATTAACAAGATAAAATGTCTTGAGGACGGTTGAGTGCAATAAGGAAATGCATTCAGTCGGAACGGTAAGTTCAATATAGTTTCTTACCCGTCAGACATACTGCAGCCAATGTGACGACGAATGACGCGGTCATGATGGTCATGTGACAGCTCCCACTGCAGTTGTGACACCAAACTATGCAATATTGTTTTTCTTCTATGTGCAAGACAAGCGATATTTGACACTTTTAGAACCGTATTGGTTTTCTTGTTTGACACACAAGAAGCAACAAATAAATCCTTTTTCGATGTCGCGTTTTTGCTGCTGCTCTGGCGCGGGGTGAAAAGCGGACTAACATTCGGAGGCGCACGGAGAGAGAGACTCTTCCTCGGAGGCGCTCGGAAGAACGCTCTTTTGAGCTACACGAGAGACTCTCGCTTGTCGTGATGATGATAAGTAAGAAATTAGCCGACTGGTTTAATAAATGGGCTTTTAAATGCCTACTTTTAAACAATGACGAGCAAAAACATTGAGGATACGTGTCCATACTTGTTTTATGGTCCATCTCTCTTTAGGGGGTTTAAAACAGAGAGAATGGTCAATGAGTTTTATATGCGTGGCTGTTTATATACAGAGAGAGAAAGTACATGCAAAAAGTTTTTACAACCGAAAAATGTCCGCGGAAAACGAGGAGTTGGAAGAGAGTGTAGAATTTTTACAACTTTTTTGTCGAGTTGAACAAATGCTCGTTTTGTGAAGGAGTTAAATACTTTCTTAGCGGGGTGATCTTAGAATGAATTAATGAATCATGGCTGCATTTATGCTTCCTAGCTAAACTCTGAACAAATCCTAAATACGTTTGAGCGCGCCTATATAACGCAATTAATCCAGGTAATGGTACAGCGTCATTTATATATCTTTTTCATAAAAGTAATATCTAAAATACATTCTTATACTTGTTTCTAATTATGTGGATAAACCGATTCTTTCATTACACAAGCAAGTCCCAAATCCACCTCCAGAAGGAAAATATTAGTATTTTCCCCTCACACGAAACACTTTTCACGACAACAGAAGAATGCCAACGTTTTGTGTGTGTACAACTGAAAACTGGAGCAGAAAACAGCACATCATAGAAAACTTTCCCCATTTTTGATGTGTTTTAGCGACATTGACATTGCAAAAAAGGGAATCTTTACTACGACTACGTGAGCTGAAAACGTACAAAGAGAATTTACAAGAAAAGTTAAGATTATTTTAGCATGCACTACTTTCACTTTCCAAGGGCAGCAGTACAGTGATGTAGTAGTTGTATTCTGAGTCAGCGGAAGTATTCAACGTACAGAGTGATCAATGAATGTGCACCAAAGCTTCTTTTTAAACTTAACATATGCAGTTGTACTTTAGTAAAAGCTCGTTAAGTAAGAATGTATCAATGGCATGGCCTTTTTGTACAAATTAAGTTGACCACCCTGTACGTTCTGTACCTTTTTACCCTGGTTCCTTTCACCCGTGAAAGAAGCGAAGCACAAAAAGGCTCATTCATACGAAGAAAAAAAAACTTTTTCTATCTGACGATGATGACTGACATTGATCTTGATCAGAAGCTCCAGCGAAAATGTGTTTCGCGGCGGGGTGCAAAAAAGATTTATGCAGATTATTTGGAGCGACATCCCAAGGGAAGGAGGACAGTGATGTAAATGATGTGTTTAAAGAGTGAAAGCAAGACAACAATTATTATGCAGCAGGCTTGGGGAACATATGCATGGGAAGGAGGACGGGAAATGGGGGACAATAAGCGGGGGGTTGCTGGATGTACGTAAACAACATCTTATGGTAATGCGGTCTTAAAATCAGGCTCTGAACCAGATTCGCTTTGCAACATCTTACGCATTAAATTTACTCTGCAATGGTGACCTTCTTTTCCCTCGATTTCTTCCTCGACTTTTTCCTCTCTCTGGGAGTCATGATCTCGGAGCCTGGCTCCTCCGAGCTGTCTCCTTTAAACCTCCGAACGCCCATCTTGACCGTCGTCACCGTTTTCAACTTCCTCTCCAGCTGCCTGAACTCCTCCAACTGTTTGGTGAGCTCGGAGACTGTCTGCCGAAGATCCCGGTTCTCAACCCGATATTGCGCCTCCGAACTCTGCATTTTCTGATAGTCGGAGGACAACTGAGAGTGCTTCAGCTCCAGGGTCGAAAACTGAGATTGCGGCACCACCTCGAAATCCACATCGTACTTGAAGTCATTAATGGTGTTCTGAGCTTTGGCCAAATCCCGTCTGGAAGAGTAATTATCGCATTAACGACGGAATGTGGGGTAATTACAATCACGCAACCTAGCTTGATCCAGGGCCAATCTGAGCACAATGGGGTCTTCCATGGCCTTCTGCTCGTCCTTGAACTGAACAAAGGACGATTGTAGTTCCAAGTACTCCTTGTACATGAGGTTCTTCGCCTCCTTCTCCTTCTTAAGAGCCCGTTCCGTCTCCGCGCCTTTCCGCTCCATTTGCGCCATCCTGGCCGTCAATCCCTCTTTCTCAGTCTGCAGCCGGTCGATGCGGTTCTGCGCCTGCGCGTAGCGAGCGCGTTGGCGGAGTTGGTCGAGTGCGTGGGCGCGTGAGTCGTCCTTGGGGGAGAGGGTGGTGCTTGTGGTAGACGGCGAGAGGTCCACTTGGTCCAAGAGGCTGCGCTGAAGGTCTGCCATCTCAGAAAATACCCTAAATATTTTTATACTTTTTATATTTTTAGTTATGAATTCTAAGAGCCGGCATTACTATAAATTGTTTATGACCGGGCATTACTATGAATTGTTATATCATTTGGTATTTCTCTAAGAGTCTGTAACTTAATGTAAATTCAAAAGTAATTTTGATTTACAAATAATGAAGCTGGAAAATGTATCCTCGTCATGTTACCTCTTCTTCTCCCTCTCCGCAAACCTAATACACGCTTCCACCTCCTCCACATAGTCCTCATACTCAACCCGGATCCGCTCCAACAGCCCACCAAACGTCCGCATCTCAGCCGTCACCTTCCGGAACGCCTCCCGGTACAACTCGAACCGACGCCGCTCCCGCGTAAACCGGTCCAGCCCACCGCGCTCAAGCTCCCCCAGGCTGAGGACAAGCTCGCGTTGGATGGACTCGAGGAACTTGGGACCGGATTTGGCTGCGATGCCGCTCATCGTGAACCACAAACTGACTTGTTGTAAAGAAAGCCATTGTTTGCGTAACAAATTTGTGTGATTGAAAGGCACTTTCTTTTCGTGTGTGCATTTTACGCTAATGGATTTGTCGTACAGGAAGAACTCTTTTCGGCTACGTACAAGTTTTAATCTGAGCGAATATGGACATTTCTGCAATACATGATGACATTGACTGGTTTGGAGGTCTACAATCCGAAGAATGTTGGCACTCCTTTCCGCCCTCTGGAGTTATCTTTTGTCGATGAGACCATATTCTTCTTCATCTCCTTGAATCCCTCCATCTCCTTCTTCTCTTTCTCTTTTCTATCCTTTACTTTCATGATGTCGGGGAACTCGAATTTGTAGTCCTTGGGCTGAAACAAGAGAAGAAAGATGTGTTTAATAGTAGGAAAATAGGATTAAAACTCCGGACAATAAATCAAATATGCCAATTATTCATGTTCTCAGAAATAATATAATCATTAGCATTTTTTATATTTTATGTAATTATATATTAGATGACGTACATACACGTGGCTAAAGAGAGTACATTTTAAAGAGTTATTTGTTTGCTTTGGGTTTTCGATTTTGGAGGCAAGAAAAGCAAGGAAAAAGGAAATGATCTAATGCATAATGACCTCCATCAATAAAATCAACTAATGAATGCATAGAAATGTCCTATTAACGTATTCCATTCTATTCTATCTTTATGGGCGATAATAAACTATTTTCTCACCAGTGTGACAAATGCCACCTTATAGTCGTCCGGCTTGTAGTACTCGCCCGCCCTGTTGTCCGCCTCCACCTTGGTGGCGTGGTTGTACGTCCGCACGTCCATCACCGGCACCTGGTAGATCTTCTCCAGATACTGGCGCACGTCGCCCTTGGTCATCTGGGAAGACACCACGAACTGGACCTTGTTGGGCGCGTGCGTTATGTCGTCCGGCTGGACGAGCTTCATCCAGAAGTTGGGAAGGTACACGCGGAGCTGGGGGTTGCCGCGACGGTACAGGGGGTAACTGTGGAAAGGCATTATTTATTAATGAAAGTAGTCATTAATCTAGCTATAATTCATTAGTAATTTAGTTTTTTTAATTGTTTAATAATATATATTATAGGGTATTTAACAATTGTAATCTTCCTGGCAAATAATATTAATATTAACTTACACTCTGGATGACATGCTGCTGCTTTGTGAAACCCTTAAAAGAGTTATTAAATATGTTAAAATACTTTAGGGAACACTTTCTTCGTTGTATATTTTTCGGTGAGGTTTCGTGCTCAATGTTGTCGGAAGACCCACAACAGTCGGAGAGAAGTCGGATTAGGGAAAAAGTCGAGTCGGGACCGAACGAGAGAAGATGGAATAATTCTCTCCGATCCACTTTTGATGCTTTCTCTCAGCTCGCTATCAAAGAAGCTGAGCTTTAAAAGGAAACGATAATAAAAACAGCAAGTGTCAAAGGAGTAATTCGAGTGAAATATCCCAAGATTTATTCAAGGATTGCGAGTTTAAGAGAGTATTTTCTTCAGAGATAAGAGCCCTCTCATCCGAGTATCGCCCACAGACTTGGTTGTTCTCATCGTCTGTGCCATCACCATGCCCGTGTCTCTGTCCGACTTCGTGACCCAGGTAAGCTACTTGTCCCTCTTTCCGCAGAGCCTCCGATAGACTGGCTTGGCGTAGCACCCGATATTGAACCCGATCGCCGCCGCCCAGTAGATCCCCGCGTACACTGCGAACTGGGTCTGCAGAGACAGCGCCCCGCCCAGAGTGTTGTCCTCGGCCACAGCCAGAGTGAGGATGGTCTGCAGTCCGACGCCGGCCCAAGCATTGGCGCCAAAGATGAGTGCGTAGGCGGTGCGAGGGAGGTGTGGGGCCATCTCAAAGGAGGCGATGGTCATCACCACGTTGTACGAGCTGCGGAAGAGGATGTAGCCTGGAAAGGAACGGGGGATTCTGCTATTAGCGTACTGGAAAATTAGGAGAGACTGTTAGTCAGTGTCTGGCATGTTGGAAGCACTGTTGGAATTACCAATGTATAAATATTATGCTACTTACCAATATATGCCACCCATATCTCACTTGTCTGACTCATCCAGAACAAGATTGCTCCTCCAACAGTTGCAGTGGCTAGAATGGCAATGTTTCCCCAGTGCTTGTCCCACCTCAGTTTGATAAATCCAACTCCAAAAACAGTCAGAGCTCCACATAGATTAGAAAGACCTTCTATAGCGCCATTATAGGCTTCTTCATCATCTATGCATTAACACGTATGTTAGATTAAGTCAACATTTATGAAGGTCTAAGAAAACTTACTCCCATCTGACAATCGAATCTCTCGCCACAAGGGCTGAATGTAGTTTCCAACTTGAAAGTAGAGACAAGAGGAGAGGGCCACCCAAATGGACCATTTTAGAACATACACCTGGCTGTAGCTTGCATAGAGGTCGGCCCATATCAACAACCATACACTCTTAAACTTTTGACAGAAGGAATTCTTTTGACGAATTTCCATCTTCTCGTCACCTGATTCTGCATCTAATGGGAGCTTTTCAATGCTCTTTTTCCTGTGGAAATATATTGAAGTATCCACTGAAGGTAAAAAGAGTGCAAAAGAGATGGCAATGAGAGATCCTGTCATGCTAATGTAAATCATGTCATGGTAGTTCATGAGATCAAGTGACACTAACAGTTGACTGGACACTCCACTCAGGCACTTTCCTACAAGAATTGCAGATCTTGTAAAACCTGACACTTTGGTGTACTGTTCTTCAGGCACTTTGGTGTAAATGTATGTAAAGTAGGATATTTCAGTGGCAGAACCAAGTCCAAATATGAGCTGCATCATCTGTGCTGCTATTAGTTGACTGCCCCATAATAGAAGACTCCACATAGTGATGAAGGCTGCTCCTCCCAGTATGATCATTGGCTTGTACCTTAGCAGATCTGTGAGTAGGAACACTGGCACCAGTAGCGTAAAGTATGAGTACGACCAGATTGGATAAACATCTTCTGAAACCTCCTCATTTGTCAAGTTGAACCATCTTGGGTCTGTGAGAAACTCTGTAAGATAGGGCTCCGATGGGTGGATTTCCTTAAACAGTCCGTACATGCACAGAATGAAGGTAATTGCTGTAAATGATTGCACTAACGCCATTGTGGACAATGCAACGGGAAATATTGTACTAACAGGTGAAATTATGTGATTAATTGTTCTTATATGAAATGCAAATAAAATAACACTTTTCGTATGTCACACTTACATAATATTAAGAAGTACGCGCTCAATGTGATGTCATTGCATACAGGCAAGATGGACAATTAATTTCTTAATTGCAGTAGTAGTTATCTAATTTATTTCTCCTAAGTACAAACACTTTGACAACTTTCAATTATACACTAGTGGGTTCTGGCTGCTCTGGAGAACTCCTTTTCCTATTAACCCACCTCCACAATTCCGGAGCATAACACCCAATATTAAACCCAATAGCTGCAGCCCAGTAAAGACTTCCGTACACAATGTACTGATCTTCAATCTCAAGCGCTCCGCCAAAGGCATCATCATCGGCCACAATCAAGGTCAGGATGGTCTGCAGTCCGACTCCGACCCAGGAGTTGTATCCGAATATGAGAGCATATGCTGTTGGTGAAATGTGGGCAGCAATCTCAAATGAAGCAATGGTCATGACCACGTTGTAGCTGCTGCGGAAGAAGATGTAGCCTGAAATGAGTGGAGGTTAACATACGATAGGGAGTATAGGGATATTTACGTACCTATATAGGCCACCCAAATATGGTTTGTTTGGCTCATCCAGAGTAGAAATCCACCTCCAATAAATGCTGTGCTCAAGATGGCCGCATTTCCCCAGTGCTTGTCCCACCGTAGCTTTAAATATCCAACCAAGAGTGTTGTTAGGGCACCAACCAAATTTGAAATGCCTTCAATGGCTCCATTAAATGCTTCCTCCTCATCTGTAAATTATCTTGTTTAATATATGTTATCTAAAGGGCTAAAGAAGGAGCTCCTCTATAGCCCTTTAATGTTATCCATCTAGGCACTTTTACTGACCTTCATCTCTAGTTCTGATTTCCCTCCACAGTGCTTGGATGTAATTTCCCACTTGGAAATACAGACACGAAGATATTGCCACCCATATTGACCACTTGAGTACGTAGGTCTGCTTGTAGCTGGTGTACAAGTCGTTCCATATGAGTAGCAGAACCTTCTCAAACCTGCCCCAGACTGTCAAAGATGGATCGTTTATATCAATGGCTGGGGTGTCCGGAGATTTGTCATCATTCCTTTTCTTTTCCTCCACTCCATTTCCTAAGTTCTTGTCACCAGGTATTTCTCCTTCTTCCTCTTCTTCTTCCTCTCTGTGGAAGTATATCGAAGTGCTGACAGAAGGTAGAAATATTGCAAACAGTATTGCAATACTGGAACATGTCAATGATATGTAGATCAAATCGTGGTAATTCATCAGCTCGAGGCTGACCAACAATTGCCCTGATATCCCACTAACACACTTTCCAACCAGGGTTGCCGCTCTCACATATCCGGACACCTTTGTGTACTTATCCTTGGGAACCTTGGCGTAGATATAAGTGAAATACGCAATCTCGGTAGCGGTTCCAAGGCCATAGACCACTTGCATTGCCTCCATTGCTGCCACACCTCTTGCCCAGATGAGCAGACACCATGTTGAGATGTAGGCTGCACCGCCAAGGAGGATCATTGGTTTGTACCGTAGTAGATCCGTCAGTAGGAATATCGGCACCATAAACGTGAAGAAGGAATATGACCATACAGGGTAGACATCCTGGTACACTTGGTCTTCCGTCAAGTTTTGCCATCTTTGATCTGTGAGGTATTCTGTGAGGAATGGCTCTGAAGGGTGGATCTCCTTGAATAGTCCATAGAGACATAACATCAAGGTTGACAGCACAAATGAGTTGAGCAGCACCATGATTAAGCTGTATTTGACGGCGGCCTTTGATGTATTCTACGTAGTTATGGCCTGTAATTAAATATTATCTCTTAATATATTGCAGATCTTCTAATTTTATAGCTGTGTTCTGATTTTCTGATGACACTCGGAACAAAGACGTTACTGCCGGCAAATTTAGTTCTTAGAAGAATGTGTCAATAACAATAATTGACTTTATTCAAATTAATGTGTTCCATTTGTAAGTCAATTTAGGAAATTTGATAGTTTACTCATTGAAGGAACAAGCATAGACCACTAAATACCACAGAGCTCTATGGAACAAGTTATGCCTATGAGATGATTGAATATTGTATAAAAGGGATAAAAAGCTTTATTGTCCGGATGAAATACAACCTTTTGCATTGAATAAGTAAATATTTTGCTTCAGTTGAGTTGTTTACTTAATTTCATATTTTGTACTTGACGTACTTACCCACTTTAAGGACGTAGTACGTTCATGATAACCTATCAGGCGATGCCGCTCAATCGTGATTTGCAGCCTTTGTTTTGTTTCTCATCCTTTTCCGCAGCTGACCTTGTGGCCTTGTGCCAGCCTTGCTTTCTTCACTATTGATCGATCGTGTATCGTCTATAACAGAGAAAGCATTCTTTCAAACACCTAACCGGCTCACTCTCATTACAGAACCCACGACCAATGACCGTGGCCAAGGCTGAGCAACAGCGGGTCTGGGACGAGGCCCTGACGTGCCTGAAGGATGACTCAGCCGGCCCGGAGAAGCACGCCGTAGCACTGGGCGCCGTCAAGATCCTGAGCAGGGACCGGACCCACTTGGACGAGATGATGAGCGAGGAGATGTTGACGCAGCTGATGGCGCACGCGGGAATAGCTCCGCTCACGAAACGAGAGACGCTTAATGAGAGTATCCTTCCGGGTAAGGCGTGATATATGATATCAATTTGTTGATACAGCAATTCAGATTTTTTTTTCTGAACTTTGCACTCATAAACGGGTTAAATAATTGTTACGTCTGTCTGCGTATTTTTATGCATTTAATATTTGGTACTCAATATCTCCTTTTTCGCATTACAGTTATCAAAGATGCCCAAGGCTGCCTCTTCAACTTCCTACTACAGAGCAGCCAGACACGGATCCTCTTGTCCGAGGGCTCGATGCTCCGCGGACTCATGGACATTGTGGTCAAATGGAAGGACCTCGACCTGCCCGCGGAGACATTCCTCGTCGACCTCAAACTCCTCTTCCTATCCACGGCCTTTATTGAAGAAACCCGCACCACAGCTCGGGTAGAACTCCGCGCCATCTCCAAGCTCCTCCGGCTGATTGACACCGTCATCACAGACGCCAAAGACCGCGCTCAGCCGCCAAAGCTGACCGATGCTGAGGTTGAGCGGCTGTGCGAGGTGCTCAAGGTGCTGTTTAATGTGACGCTGACGAAGCCGATGCAGCAGCCGCTGCAGCCGCGGAGTCTGTCGGGTGTGGTTGAGCCGGTGGTCCAGATGGATGAGGAGGATGAGAAGCTGTTCAAGGAGATCACGGATGCGATGCACACGCTCGTGACGATTGCCACGGGGAGTGAGGAGAAGTCGCAGGCGTTGACATCGTAAGGCAACAACTTCAAGCATGTCTTTATTTTATAACCCTAATTTCCCTTTTTCAGGAACTGCGTCAACCTCCTGACCAACCTCCCCATGAGCTGCACCCACCCGCTCCTCGCGCCCCTCAAACGCGACATCGTCCCCGCCGACCTGGACGAACTCGAATACGACGGCGACTGCATGAACGTCCCCAACACGATCCTCCGCCTCCTCCTCCACCGCATCGACCACTCCGAGGACAAGTCCACGACCGCCGTCAAGGAGTCCATCACGCCGGTGCTCGCGGTCCTCTGCCGGATGTCGCTGCACCACCGGCAAGTGCGGAAGTTCTTCCGGGCGACGGTGCTGCCGCCGCTGCGGGACATGACGAACCGGCCCGAGGAGGGGGACAAGGCAAGGAACAAGCTGTGCAAGCTGCTCACGTCGCCGATTGATGCCGTCGGCCAGATGACGGCCGAGTTCCTATTCGTGCTCTGCAAGGAGAATGTGACTCGCATGGTCAAGCACACCGGCTACGGCAATGCTGCCGGTCTCCTTGCTCGGAGAGGGCTCATGCTGGGCGGCAACGGGGCCAACGCCTCCGACTACTCTGACGAGGAAGACTCCGACACGGAGGAGTACTCCCAGAACGCGCACAGGGTCAACCCCGTTGTGGGTTGCGTTGAGCCTCAACGGCGGACGTCGCCCTGGGAGGGAATGACGGATGAGCAGAAGGAGCATGAAGCTATGAAGCTGGTCAAGCTGATTAATGATATGAGTAATGTTGGGGTGATCCGGCCTGCGCTGCCTGGTCCGGATGGGCAGCCTGTGCCTGTGGAGCATATGCTGCAGCTGAGGGATCGGATGGCAGAGATGGGGCGGAATGAGCCCGATAGGGAGGAGCAGGACAGCGACTGAGAATCTTTTTTTGTTATTAGAAGGCATTATGTGAAAGTTACATTGAAAAAGTAATTTTGTTTTCAATATCGGCTTTGCGTGTCCTAAAAGTAATTTATAATTGGCATGATCTCTTTTTTTGTATGTATAAATTAGTAAGTTACTCGCTGCTAGTGTCAATGATCAATGGTGATTTTCTGTTTGCCTAGTCAGATTAATTAAATTTACCATATAATGCAAACTTCCTTGGAAATATAATATGTAATGGAAAATAATGAATGATTGGCACGAAATAAACAAAATGTAAAATTTACGTTGTTTCTTGGAAATGCGAAATTAAGGTGATGGCGCTTTTTTCATTTCCAACGTCAAATTCGGTATTTATCTTTCCTGGCCGAGGAAATTGATCGTCTGCAGTTTGCCCCAGTTTAAGGGTTGACATATTCAATATTCAATCAATCCTTGGTTGCTGAGTACTTTCTGCGAATACTCCTATAACTTGGCAACCCTGATGCGTCGTCTTGTGTATATTAAAATCTTCTTAAATTGGATGAACTCCAACATGAAGCACAATTTGCGTGTGTTTATTGGCCTGGTGAGGAGTTGAAATCTGCTGCTTTCACGTTTTTGCCCGCAAGCGGTGATTTTTGACGGGATTCCCGACTCTTTTAACCGCATTTATAGGGGTAGAAAGTGCGGTTTCGGGAGTCCAGTCCAAGGCTACGATAATGTTTTAGTGTTATTCCACCCGCTGTGCTCTGAATGGGTTTAAAATTTTGAGTCTCCAAGTAGGCCTAATATGAGAAGGAAACTGTTGACGGCCAAATCGGCCATCGGAGGATCAAAATTTAGAAAGCCAAAACATGGCGTATTTCATCTTCATTGGGTTTGATGGGTTCAGGATGTACTTTGAAGAAAGGTCATTTGAATGCGAAAAAGTTGCCAAATTTCAGCACTTAAGTTCTGCTTCCTTAGAAATGAGCATTGCTGATATTGCAAATAGTTTATTCTTTAATAAAACTGCTGATAGTTACGACTTTAAGGAATTATAATTTGAAATCTGTCCTAGAACCTTTTCAACTCAAGTATTGCTGACTAATATTTTGATTGCATTTTTGTTATATTAATATTATTTATTATAACTGCTGTCTCCTTCTCCTTCTGTACTCAGAGAAGGAAAACTTGGCATCGAGCTCAAAATCGTTTCGTCGTGAGGCCAGCAGCTAAAGAAATTCAAGACGACAATGAGGTCATTTATCATAGAGGAGAAAATATAAGAAAACGAAGAAAACAATGTAAATGTAGAAAAGTACACGTACGATATAACTACTAAATTACATAGTCTTAGGCAAAGCTTAAAGGTATTCAGGAGAAAAATTAGCTAAATTAGAGCTTCATTATTGAACCTTGTACATAATTACTAATAATTTTAAATACAATTTGTTGTCATTTGTATATTAAACTGCGGACTATCTCCAAAACTTTGTTCATTGAAGCATAACTGTTCACACAGAATAGACTCTGAAGATTCTCTTCCATCAACAACATCTTTTCTTTTTATGTCTCCGTTTTCAACGGTTGTTCCCCGTCGATGATCAAACGAAAGCGAGCGGATATGAAAATGACCTCACTTGACTTCTTCGTCAAAACTTCGGATGGGAACGGAAGTCTTTATTTTTGGAAAATGATGTGTTTTCAGGGTGTAAGACATTCAAAATAAGGCCATTAAAAGACCTCACACATGGTCAAGTTAAGACACAACAACAGGTCCAAAATGTGCTAAAATGTCACATCTGGTTAGCAAACTATGGATGTCGTAAAGTGGACTATAGATCAATGTCGCCTCCACCTTGGGAGAGCATCGATTTCGCGTGTCATTTGAGAACTCACAAACCACAACTTTTAAAACACCACATGCGAGATTTTTTAGTTTTCTCGCGTCATCGATCAAAAACATATTGACAAATTTAAATGTTACATCTGCAATTTTATTGCTGCTTTTAAGAGAATGGCTTTTTATGAATGAGGATTTTTGGCGCCAATGTGACACACTCCCTTGGGCTGTAAAGAGGGAGTCCAATTAGACACGAACAGCAGGAGGGGGTGGAGACTGCTGGACTGCAGGAGACAGAGGCAGGATATAGTAAGATAGTGTTTCCACTTTCCAGGAGGACATAGGGTGCTATGACAACATGGACACATTAAAACCATGTGAAGGAAGTTCATAGAAAGACATTCACAGTCTTAGTAGCAGCAATAATCCTTTTTAAGTGCTAGACTTAGGTATAGCATTGTAATTTAAGTCAAAAGAGGCTAATTGTAAAGTTTAAATACATGGCAGCCCTTAAATGAAGTGAATGAGCCTACGACGCCGTTTCCGCCCACTGATACAGCGGAAGCTCCCCCCGGTCGTCTGACCCCCCCGAAAAAACATGAATTTGTCACCAAAAATGAATGATTATCTTCTTCTGCAACGTAATGGTGTTTGTAGACACACGAGTCTAGAATGATAATAATTTCGTCTTTGCTCTAATTTCAAACATTCTTCTTAACTCTATCTGCTCCCAGAATTAAGCACTGTTTTTGCTCCGCCAAATGAGAGGAATTTTTCTCGGCCAATTTAGCAGGACAATTAACTCGGAGTGGACAATTCATTATTTTGCCGAGCAAAGTATGTGAACAGGAGATTAAGGCCATTACAATTAATGCATTCTTCTTGAACACCACAAGCTTTGGTTAACACATGATAAATAGAGTATTTTGGCATGCCCTCATTTTGAATAATCCCAGAGAGTTAATCTCCCCAAAACGTCACTGTTATCGGTTGAACTCATTCTTTTTGCAGATATCTTATTTCGACTTTCCCCGAGTCGGCATTCTTTTGCACTCTTCCATGCAGTTGCCGTAAACAACAATCTCATTTCGGCATCACCAGAAGGAAGAAAAGAAGTCATTCATGATCCCCGTATTCAGAGCAAGCAAATCCGTTTTTAATAATAAGCATTCATTTCTTGGAGATGTCAAGCCTTGGGCGTTTATAAGTGTCTTGTCTTCTTCCAACGAAAGCTGTCTAGAGGGTGTTTATAAGACGGTTAAAATGGAGAAGAAGACATCCTTGATCGACCCTAGATTTGGATGTAAACTCCATCGTCGCCGTCAAGCATAAACAAAACACGAGGACGTAAAAGTCTCCGTCATTCGTTCGGCTCTGTTCGATTTTGTGAGCCGAATGAGACACCTTAGTTTTACTACACCTTCGTCCTTCGGAAACATCTTTCTGTTGTCTCAGCTTTTAACTAAATTTCAGGTCAACTCGAGTCTACTTCTTGGAATCATACACGAGTAAGGTTTTCCTGGATAAGAGTGGAGACAAGTGTAATGTGCTTAATGCCTGGACACCTATGCATGCAGTGTATTTCGTGATTGTCCGCTCGTGCGTGCAAAGGAGGAGGGAGAGAGAGAGAGAGAGAGAGAGAGAGATGTCTCAAGGGAGTATCACTGTTAGAGCGGCAAAGACACCCATGCAACAGGCAACACAACAAACAACAAGAGGAGGAGAATTGAACCGACTTTAAGACTCATTCGTCTTTGATGTCGTTCGACAGAAATACTAATACCGGATATACACAACATTTAATCTGGAATTTCGCTTGCTCTCTTTAATTTCCCCGTCCGCGCTTAAATGACCGCCTTTCATTCATCCAAGTGTTGAAAACGCTCTTTTTGTTTGACTTTTCTTCGCCCTTTTCAGTTTTTAACGAAACGCATAAGAAAGCCTTGGATTGATCGTTTCGGCCTTGTCAGCTCTTCGACTAAAACGTATGCATTTCTGGACTCGTACGTAAGAAACTGTATTTATAGAATATCATTTTATTACATTCTCCTGACTTCTTAATGTATAGTTTGAGGTGCATATGAACTTATTAAACGTACTTTATATGTTTTGGCAAGAGTATCTTTTTCTCATAACTAGGAACTTTGTACGTGCTTTATATTGATTTATATCAACTTAAATAATATCTGACATTCGTATGTAACACTATGTACACATTATCTACAGCACACTGGACGCAAACTGCTCCTTGTAATGCTCCCGGTACTCATCAATAGTCATGTCATCCATGGGCGTGGACGGAGTGTCACAATACTGCAGATTAGACGCGTACACGACCGAGGAGGGCGCGTACATCCCAGGCACATTGGTGTATGCAGACACAGACGAGGCAGCTGAGCCATGACAGCCGGTCATCAGCGGGGTGTACGTGACGGTGGACGCACTGCTGTCAGAGGAGATTGATGGGGTCAGCAGCGGTGGCCGGGGTGTGCCCAGGGCGTCATATGGGGATGGGGCGTTCTGGTAGGAGGGACCTCTGGCCAGGTCTGAGTATGTGACGGATGTGCCAGGGGAGCCGCCGTTCATCCGCTTGCCAAAGGATGAGTAGCTGCTGCTCCGGTTGCTGTTGTTGTCCAGGAACTGTTGTTGCTGTATCAGCTGCATCTGCTGCAGTTGTTGCAGCTGGAGCTGCTGAGGCGACCCGCATACCAGCGTCTCCCCAGAGCAGCCTGCACTGCTCGTCAGACTCGCCGGCGGCAGTGGCAGATTCATGTCCAGATAGTCCGTCCCCTCAGCCGTGCTCCTCACAAACCGGTCCAGCATCTCAATCAACTGGCTGAAGCTCGGCCTGTCATTGCAATCCTGAGCCCAGGTCTCCAGCATGATGGCGTAGACATCGTGGTGACATCCTGGCGGGCGCTCCATGCGGTATCCAGCACGGAGCATGTCGCAGATGTGAGAGATTGACGGCACGGACGGGTACGGGTTCGCGCCCAACGTCATAATCTCCCAGAGCAGGATGCCGAACGACCACACGTCCGACTGGACCGTGTACTTCCGGTGGTAGATGGTCTCCGGCGCCATCCATTTGATGGGCAGGCGGCCGTCGCTCAACTTCTTGTAGTAATCGTTGGCGTGGATGTCGCGGGCGAGGCCAAAGTCGCAGATCTTGACGGTGAGGTCGGAGGCGACGAGGATGTTGCGGGCGGCCAGGTCGCGGTGGATGCACTTCTTTGCGGAGAGGTATTCCATGCCCTTGCAAACCTGAAATGAAGGAGGTTAAAAGCGTTAAAATCACCTAAAGAAGGTACTTTTTGTTGGCCATCTTGAACAATTTTAATCAGATGTATGAATAACATACCTGTCTCGCAAAAGAGATGAGCTGCCTCACCGCAATCGCACCCTGCATCGAATTGGGCTTCTCATACCCATCATTCTGCCCCACGACAAACTTCCTCAGATAGTCCCTCAGATTTCCATGCTCAGCAAACTCCACAATGCCAAGCAGCGGCCCGTGCTGAGTGCACGTCCCCAGCAGGTTGATGATGTTGGGGTGGCTGCCGATCATCTTCATGATCTCCAGCTCGGACACAAAGTTGATGACCTCGTTGTCGGTGTGGCCTTCCTTCAGCATCTTGACCGCTACGACGGTGCTCTCGCCGTTGTCGTAGATGTTCTTGGCGGTGGCTTGGACGACCTGAACAAGGAATTGTACATTAATACTAATATTTAACCTTCGTTTCAAGTCAAAATACCTTTCCAAAAGCTCCCTCTCCCAATGTCTCCTGCAGTTTGAGGTCCTTCCTCGGGAACTCCCACTTGGGATCGAGTGGCAGGTCATACTCAGACACGGTCGTACACGTGGTATTCTCAGACGCCAGCCTCGACCTCCTCGCGGCACAGCTGTTATCCTCATTCCAGCTAACCTTCCTTATGTGCACCACGGGCCCGATAATCGACCCATCCCTGCTGTCAGACGCCATCGGCTGCTTCTCAATGATGACCTTCTTGATCCACTGCTCAGTGAGGATGCGCTCCAGCTCAGCCTTCTCCTTCTGCCGCCGCTCCTGCTGACACCGGCGCCAGACGAGCGCGAAACCCACCGCGAACACGCCCAAGACGATGATGAGCGAGCCGGTGATGATCTGGAGCCGGGTGTGGCGGGCCGCATGTGTGGGCAGTGCGGCCACTTCGGAGTCGTCCAGAGCTTGGAGGAACACCACAGACTGGTAGGCTGTGTCTGAGCCACGGTCGCCCACGACGCATGCGTAGAAGCCCTCATCACTCTCCGTCACGTTGCTGATCTTGAGAAATTGTGATGCGTGCTCCAGCAAGACAATCTCCTCTCCCTGTCGGCGCACCCAGTGCACATGTTTGCGCAGCTCCTTCCGGACCTTGCATGAGAGCATTGCGTCCTCACCAAGGACGACGGTTGTATTCACAGGCGGCTCCAGAATGGCCTCATCTTCAGTGAGCACGTTCAAGTGAAGGTAGCCCACAGCCGAACCGCTGTTGGTCATGGCAATGCAGAAATACATGCCAGCATCCTGCTCCGTAACATGGTCAACCACGAGCTCCTTACTCGTAATGATATTACCGCTGGCATCGTTGACAGTCCGGAAGTTCTTCCTCTCCATGGTGTCAAAATCCTCCTCCAGCCCTGTAAACCCGGCCACAGGCCTCGCCCAGTGCATGACACTGGCAACATCAGCCCTGAAATCGCAGAAGAACGTCGCCCTCATGCCCTCCATGACGGTCTTGTTATCAGAGCTGTCCACGAGCACCGGCACGTGCGTGAGGTGGGCAATCGGCCGGACGGTGAATGTGTGCGACAGTTGGCCGAGTTTGTTCGCCACGACGCATGTGAAGTTGCCGGCGTCTGATTGGAGGAGGTGCGGGATGCGGAGGGTGAATGTGTGATCGCGGAGTTTGTAGGGTGGGCTGTGGGGAGTGCGTTTGGTCTGGGTGGCCTTGATGCCGTCCTTGTACCAGGTGATGGTTGGGGTGGGGTTGCCGTGGGCGGGGCACTTGAGGCGGACCTAAAAATAATAAGATAAATTACCTGGACAAACTGTGATACAAATTACTGTTCAGTTTCTTAATAATACACAAAATTTATTATGTGCTTATAATGGGAGAAGTACATAACTTCTCATAGTAATTTCTCATATAAAATGTGACAGTCTCCAGATACCGAGCTCATGACGTCTGCAAGTGGGCGGCCCCAACTCAGCTGGTCAATCTGGAGCAAATGTAGTTAGAGGAGAATCAAGTGACAAATGTAACGACTTCTGAGAATAGAGAATACAAGATAGTCTCAAATGACAAGAGGTGGGAATATGAAAAAGTCAACGGAGACATACAATGTTTGATAAATATATGTACTGTACACTGCAAGAAACTGTCTCGTACACATGTTTAAAAACAGATTCTCAATTCCGTCTCCAATTGATTTCAATTCAGTCTCCGGACGAATAAATCTTGGGAGTCGATAAAAAGCGTCAATCTCACATGTTCATTTTCCCGACGCTAAGTGACAGATATGACACAGAGAAGATTGAAGAATTCAAGTTGATATTAGAAAGCCAAGTCTTGAAATTCCTGTGAAAAGTCAGAGTTTGTGGTGAAGTGCAATCGACCCCGTTTTCAAGAGAGAGTTTTATCTCCGTGAAAATCAGCGTTGCTTTAATCACCCTGACGTTATTTTCTCAGCTTTTGCATTTGTTCCCAAGGAGGGTGTTTTCCCTCGGGAGCTGTTTGAGTGCTTTAATTGAGGATAATTAGGAAACTGCATTTTGTCCATATGCGTTCTTAAATGTGCCATACGTGCAACGTTTTAATCAGTTTTGTTTTCGTTAACCAATCTCCAACTCCCAAGAGGTTATTCAAACTCGACCTCTGCGCATTATTTTGGAAGCTGAAGAAGTAGCACATGTCCATATCTTCTTTCTCTCATCGCCCCCGGGTCCAAATGTGCGTGTGTATGTTTAATTCTCAAAACAACCCCCGTTTTAACTCAATCTCGCTTTTCTGAGAACTTGATACCGACACACTTGAACACGTCTAAGAAACAATAGCAAGGATATAACCCATGAAAACGAATATCATATTCCAAGACATAACGTCTGACATTGGTCTCCAGTTATTAACTTATGCAACAGTATCAAGGTGTAATTTTCCTTGTTTATTATTTATGATGTCTAAATAAAGCTTGTTGTTTTGAGACTCTCCCTCCCCCCGTGTGTGTCTCTGTCTCTGAAAAACATACTTCTGGCGCCATTTGTCGCATGAGATGATTTAGATTTTCATTGATGCGCGACCGGCATAAGATCAAGGGATTCGTTTGCTCTCAAACCTCATGTGCACACAAGCGTTCCGGTTTAATATCGAAAGACTGTCTCTGTTGTTGTTATTACAAGGCCTCGCATAGTTAAGACTTTTGCATGTTCGTTCCGAGTCATTGCTCGCTTCGCGCCGCCGCCGCCGCTCCAACGTCTTTTTCCGAGCTCAAAAATCAAGGGAACGCTTGTTGTACGAAAACGAGCTTTCTATGATAATTAACCTTTTCTGCGAAACTGTTTAGCTTAAAGATTGAAGTGTGCTGGGCGTTTAGAGGATATCTTCTTTTATAACAAATGATGCCCAGAGTCGTTGTCGTGAAACCCAATATAGCCTTCAGGGAATTACGACGTACGGAGAGAAATGAATTGTTAAAGGTCCGAGAAATGGCAGCATGAGTGACAAGCGCTTAAAGGCATGTAATGCATATAATGAACGCTTAAAATGTCTCCTGAAAGCTTGTTCTTACCATAGCATTGAGCGGCTCGTTGAAGACAGTCTTGCCCATCAGGTCTGGATCTGACCACTCTGGCGCCTTCTCCTCATCGTCATCCACTTCATTATAGTAGTCATCATAGTCATAGTAGTCGTCATATCCGGTCATATCGTCGTCATCGTCATAGAGTGTGGCATTCTGGTCATCGGTGTACTCCGTCCTTGGCGGGGCGACCAGGCTCTCTGACCGCGGCAGCTCACCCGCAGCTGAAGCGCTGGCGATGATGAAGACACAGCTGAGTAGCACAACCGCAAGCCAGCTGGGTTTAATTGTCACCGCTGCCATCATGATGAGTTTGATCTTGGTAATGATTAGACAGTTTCAATGGTCCATGTTGTGAGATTTAGCAGACGTGCTTTTTGTAACTCTCTCAAGGGTGTTCTCGTGACGTCTTTTAAAAGATACGAAGGAATTTGAATTGGCAAAAGGGGGTGGAACAGATATTTAGGGGTGTAGAACTTGTTCAATTTCGACTTCTTTTTTGTGCAATAAATACGGTCTCTCTTTGTTCCTTTATAGCGCACTTTTTGCCTTAGACAGCACTCTTATTGTCTTTTTGTTCACTTTTAATAGTCTTCTTCTTCAGTCACCTGATCCGCTTTTACCTGTAAAAACATAAAGCCTTGCATTATTACGTTGAAAAAGGTATAAATTGAGCCGTCACTATCTAAGCTCTGTAAATGCGTTTGCCCTTCAGCCGTCTCAAAAAGCTTCTGTCCTTGCGCAGTTAAAATTATAGAGCGATCTTTCAAAAATCTGACCATATTCTTGGGGAGATAGCAGAGTATTATTATTTCAAAGGAGAATATAGACCGAAGCATGCATTTTATAGGGTTTATCGTAGACGACTGAGAGCTTTTTAATCTTTGCTACGTTGACTAAAATACTCGGAAATACTTACTCATATTTTTTCGTATTAATGCTCCGCCATGAACCAAGGAATTCTAGGAAAGGATGATGGCTTTCGCTATAAGTTATGAAGAATGACTCACTAAGTCACAATTATGCCAAGTTATGTCACTTCTAACCGTCTTTAATGAGTTAATTAGCAGAAACAACTTGAATATCACCTTCTTGCCTTTCTGAGATTCACTCAAACACTGATGTTCGAAAATCACAGAGTTGATTTCTTCTTCAAGCCAATCTGAAAGCCGTCCCATAGCAGACATAGAAAGCGTGCGTGCGAGCTCAGTCCCCGAGGGTGATTTTCAACCGAAGAGCAGCTCGGAGGTGCACCTCCGAAGAGACTCCTCAGCGCTCGGAGGAGACAGCAACATGTGATCTTGCGCTCGCAGCACCTTTTGCCCCAAAGATCTTTTTTCTTCTTCCTCGGCTGGATGTCGAGAAAAATTCGAGACGACAGAGTTTTGGCCGCGCACACATGTGAAGAAGGAAAATCGACTTTTTTCTATACTTCTATACTTTATGTGCGCGTTTTCTTTCGTTTTTTGAGCGGAAATGGGGCGAGAGAGCGAAATAGAAAGAGTCGCAGTTCTTGAAGAAGAAGAAGGTGAATAACATTTTATGACTAGCAACATGCAGAAGAAGAATAACAAAAATATGAAGCCAGATTTCCT
>LR138115.1:0-12576 GCA_900659605.1 Tisbe holothuriae | reverse complement strand
ATTTTTACTCCTCGCAAAAACGCATATGTGCCGAGAATAAGACTTTTCATTGCACAATATGCCAGCGACATACTTTCTTTCCTCCCGAAAATATGTTGCATATTATTCGCGCAAACAAAAGTCAGCAAAGGAGGGTAAAAAGATTTTAGTGCATTGGCCGCACAATATCCATCCAGAGGGGAAGAACAGGGTTGCCATTAAAAATGTATTATTAATTAAAAAATAGATTATTAACGTATGTTTAAATAAACTGTATGTGTGCAATCTCTTTTATTGCATTGATGCACCAGTCTTTAAAAGAACAAACCTTCTCGTCAAGGAGTTGCAAGGCGATCTTTTTCCGATAAAAAGTACCTTGAGGGCTGAGTGTTTCATTTTGGCTTTTAAATAATCAAACTCATTTATTTGTCTATTACTTTGTAGACAACGATTTCAAAATATTATTATCATGTAGTGTCATCCCTTAATAATACGAGCAAATGTCGAGCATCTGCTGCTCGTATGCGAAAACAAAAGTAACGCACACAGCGCATCATCTTTTTTCCTTCCTCTCATTCTTCACAAAAGGAATCTCAACCCTTTGCAAAGAAGATGCATTTGCAGTTGTCGTATTATCATCATACTTATGTGTTTATGCTTGTGAAGATTACAAAGAAAGACTTGGTAACTTCTTAGTGGGAAAGTAGGCATTGCAGTCATATGGAACAGTTGCAATATTATGAAAGTCATTTCTCATAAGACATACGTTAGGAGCACTAAAGTATCACTTAACAGTTGAATCGTATGATTATATTAATGAAATTGTGATTGCATGATTAGAGCTCCAAGGAGCTCCACACCATATATATATTTGACAACAGTCAAAATATAACCTTTACATTTTACACATATCAGCTAGGTTAATTGATCAACTTTGCGAACCTTCCATACCCAAAAAAGATTTTTTGATTTCTTAACAAAATTGACATCTTGTAAACAAGCTGAGCTACAGGTCCGCAAAGTTGACAACTGTAAATGGTTCTATAATTCTACTGGTCATAGCACATAAATCCCGCCATATATAATAAGTAACATTTAAATCCGCTAGATGGCACCAAGGGTCTTGCCTCTCACGTCTTCTCTTGCCTTAACTTATGCTGTTCCAACTCAGTCCTTTGCTTCTCAGCTGTAAGAGAATCCATACTGAGAGGCGCAAGCATTTTCATCCTCTGACGGGAACATTAGTAACTATTTCAAAAGTCACTGGAACTATGTGCTATAGCGATTTACAAGAAGTTAATATCTTTCTTGGCGATTTACATGATTTAATAATACACATAATGTCCTTATTCCTACCTGTCTTATACCCCGCCTCACTCAAATACGCGGCAAACGTCTTCGGCTCAAAATCCCGCACCCACTCCGTCGACGAGCAATTCTCATTATTCGTGAGCACATTATGATTATGCGCGTACATCCCGGTCAGCATGGAGCTGCGGCTCGGGCAACACATTGGGGTTGTGACAAACCTAGAAATAAATACAAATATGAGCGCAAGCTTGTGGTAGAATGGTTAGCATGTAAAACTTCTATGCAATGGGGACAGGGTTCGATTCCTGGCCTTGGCAGACGGATTTTCCAAGTGTTCTCTAAAAATTGCCAGTCACTCAAGAAGTTGCGATTGGGACATGCTATTGCAATGAACCTGAAAAGGTAGTGCCCTAACATATATAAAGAGGTAGATGCATTGCAAACATTATATAATTGTAACGTACCCATTTTCAAAAAGCGCGCCCTCATCCCTTAGGTATCTGTTTAGCTTTGGCATGAACTGTAGCGATCCGAGTTCCACGTCCTGATCGTCAGTCATGAGCAAGATGATGTTGGGCCGGCGTGCCGTGGTGTCAAAGTCGGGTGGGAGGAGTCGCGGCTCGGTCGGGTGCTTCTTCTTCTTGGAGGGCCGTGCCGGGGGTTTGGAGATGTGGCGGGAGGTGGAGGCTGAGACGCGGAGAGTGTTGTCGAGTGGGTTTCTGGAAAGAGACAATGTAATGAGGGGTTAAGACTTAAGACAATCTATTGGCATGTGCATATATTGACATAATAGAATCAAATGTCTGAAGCAAGGAAATCTTTACTATATACTCAAGGATGTACTATAGTTACTCAGGATTGGTGTATCAACAGGTGACACATTTTGGCTAGGGAGAAGCGAGCGTGCTTTTTATACACTGAAGGAGGGCGCTTTTTTACCCAGTATAAAAGAGATCAGGGTCACGCAACCTTCACAGGCACATTTATGGCAGCTTAAAAAGTGTTTTATAGCAAAACGTTTCCTCCTATCCTTGGTATATATAGAACATCCTTGCATATACTACTGTAAATATTTCCTTGCCTGAACATAATACTGAGCTGGAAGCCTGGGACCTCCTACCAGACAAGCTACAGGATGGTTATTTTTAGCTATTCATGGATTCTTTCTTAAGTACATAGTCAAATGGGCAATGCAATGGCAACTTAATACTCATATTTATATCTTAAATGCTAATTTATTATGCTTAAGTTACCTCTGTTCTTGCCGCCGCAGCTGCAGCGACCTCTGCAACTCCCTCCTCGCAGACGGCGTCTTATTCCTCCGCCTCAGCAGTGCGCCCTTCTCCCTCAGCATCCGGAACCGCTGCCGTCTCAACCGCTGCGCCCCCTTACGCCCAACTGACACCCGCTTTGCGCCCTGCTTCCGCCGCCTGTTTAACCGCTGCTTCTCCCGTCGAATATCATCGAGCAGCCCTCTGATCTCTGCATGCTTATTGTGGCTCCGACGGCGTCCTCCGAGGCTCTTGCTCCCACGAGATCTCTTTGGATCCGGCTCTGATGCGGCCAGGGATGCCAGCACGATGAGTGCTAAGAGGACGAATACTGGCCGTGGAGGTTTCATCTTGGATATGTAGCCACAACCGTCACAAGATGGGCATTATGGTTGGGTGTCACTCTTGGGGCTTTGAATGGGGGTTCTGAAAAGAGAGATGGGAGATTATTAGAGACGTGCGTATTCCCGGAACACATATAAAAGTATTTTAAAATCCCGGGTCCGGCCGGGTTGGAACATATGATATCCTACTAGCACCAAGCATTATTTGAACTAAAGTAGGTAATTTGAAAATTTAGCTTGACACAGAATTCTGTGTCACAGTGTGGAAGGCAACACAATTTTATATATTTTTCTTGCTTGCTTCTTTCAATTGATGGTGTATTTAGGGGCAAAGTCCCTAGCCTTGCTTTAAAGCTTAGTCATTATTTTAAGAAAACTTCCATGTAGTATGTGAAAATTGACCTTATTAGATAAAATGTAGCTTTTTGCCTTGAAAAGTGCTAGAACAAATCAGGAATTTACTACTTTCTTAAATTATTTCTAAAAAAAATCATGACTGAAAAAAAGAACTAAAATTAGCCATAAGGGGCCTGAGACTGTAGCTGCACTCTGCGTTATGTAGTAAAATGGAACCGGACCCGACAAAATATCCTGTACCCGCACGTCTCTAGAGAGATTACGGCTGCAGACATGGCGATGACATGACGAATAAAAGGGATATGGATCAAAGGGAATCTTGCGTGACCTATTTGCACCTTTATAATATTATTATCTATGTTAACCATTTACTGCAGAACCTTTAGACCAGAACTTGCTACTTTAATATGATAATATCTAACGTTTATGTAACTATGCAGTCTCAGGTATCTTACATTGCAATGTTAACTAACCATTTACTGCGGAACTTTTTTTTAGACCAGAAAATGGTACTTTAATATCTAACGTTTCCGTAACTATGCAGTTTCCGGTATCTTACATTAAAATCAGCTATAACATTTCATTTTAGACTTGAAATATCTACCGTCAATTTTCAATACCCTCTTGGACCCTGGTATTCAGTACATTTTAACTGCGGCAATGTCTATTAATTGATGTAACACCTTAATTCACTTTCAAGAATCAAGAACATTTTGCTTTCTTTTCTCCACCCTTTTTTCTCCTCCTCGCCTTTTAACGGTAGGTCGCAAAAATAAAACAAGGCCGAATGTTAGTTTTATTCATGCTGCTTTACGAGCTTGCTCCTGAGGAAGAAGACCTCTAACAAGGAAATGTTCTTTTAGTCAGGAAACCTGGCCCCATTACAGTTTACTTGCTCACGGCATGGCCGTACTTTTTTTGTCAAGGAAGCCAATTCAAACGTTATTACGCTTTACATGAAAGGATTATGGCTTAGAATACAAGTCATAAAAGGCAAAGAGTTCTTAGAGTTCTTAGTACTAGTGATCGAGAAATCTTTAAAAGTACTTCTATTTAGGAAAGGCAGCATATTTTCTGTAAGTATGTCTCATATCTTTCCTCATCTGTGTTACACACATCGCGACAAAGAATTGTTTGTGGAGTAAAATGTGTGCAAAATGGTGATATATCAAAGACAGAGAGTCGAGCTTTCTTTCATCCTAAGAAGAGACGAAAAGAGAAAACAATTATTCTTCCATTCGCGAGAAAAAGGCCTTTTCCCCCTTGAGAGGCAGGCATCCGACGGACTTTGGAGGACAGCAGACAAGTTTCGCCAAAACTCACAACGGCACAGTGGCAACTAGATCTTAAGTAATTGGATTTAAAACAGTGTACTCGTGATTCTTCATTGTATATTTTGGACCTTTTGGTTCATTCACCAGTACGCCAAATTCGCAATTTTTCATCATCATGCCGCAGGTGTTTTTTGAACCCACAACTTTCTGGGTTGGAGTCGAGCAACTTGCAATTATAGCAAACACTGCCCCTAGTAGAGTAATTGCATTAATACTGTGACACTAAATTTGATTATTTGCCTTTAAAATACCGTTTGAATCCACTGTGAAAGCAACAACAATGCCAGGCATGCATGGAATGGTCAAATAAGAAGAAGAAAGGTCTCCAAGGAAATCCACTCCTATGCATGCAAAATAAGGAATGGAGAAAATGAAATTGCAGCATTTAGAGGCTGAAAACAAAAGTTCAAGTCATGTTAAAGGCTTCTTCACTTTTTACCGTTTTGAGATAGGAAAGGTAGAACAAGAAAGCAGCTATTTTATACATTTGCTAATCATCCCTCTTTATATATTTTGGGACACTACCTTTTTCAGGTCCTTTACAATAGCACGCCATAAAGTCAATTCCATGAGCGACAGTGGCAGAATTTTGGCGCACTTGAAAAATCCATCTGCCAAGGCCGGAATTTGAACCCCTGCCCCCTTGCATGGAAGTCTTGCACACTAACCATTTCACCACGAGCTTGCGCTCAAGCAGCATCTTATATTTTGAGGTTAATGTGGCTCTCTCAGTTTCTTCTTCTTTTTGCCAACCGCTCAATCTCACAGACAACAAGCACGCAAAGCACACGTGTAATCAGGAATAGGGGGAGTTACTTTGTAATCGTAAGTAATTATCAAGAAAATTTGTCTTGTCAAATTAGACCATGATCTTGGGGAATGAGGAATCAATGTAATAAAGAATTATGTTTAGTGGCACTAATGTTCTGCTGGGTGTGTTAGTTTGTAATCATTACTATGTAACAGTTTGGTAAATTACAATATTTGCGATCAAATCTTAGGAGGAGGAGAGTTATTGGCAATATGTTACAAATTGAGTATATTTTAGAAGCACTGATGCCCTGTAACTTGACAGGAAGAAGCCCTTTAAAACCGCTTGGCAGCTGCTTGGTTTTCTGCTTCCCCCTTAAAACCCTTGTAGAAAATTGCTCTGTGGTCTCGGAGTTCGCTTTTCTTCTCTCACACACTGAAGAACTGAAGAACTGAAGATTGAGTACTAGCGGTAGACAAACTCTATACAGATATGAACATTAAACATACACATAAGTGGCATAACATCACAAAGTGCATTCAGTGGAGCTTCTTTCATAACACGTATTGGCAAGTTAAGATATATATCGCAATGTCAAGCCAACAAGAGTTTACAAGACTTCTCTTTTAAGCATTTTGGAAGAGACACCTTGGAGCACAATTTCCTAAAAGCATCAAGGAGTTAATATTGCACACAAAATGTATCCAAGAATCAGAACTCTCGAACAAATTGGTCCTCCTCACACTTCTAAGAGTTTCGTGCTTCTTCCCAATCTCTTTGCAAAAGAAAATAATATGACACCAAGTCAGCTGTCCAAATAATAAGAAGCAAATGGTGCAAAATATATTTGAGGGCTTAAAATAGAGATTCAACAGTCCTTTACACGTACAGAGCATATAACAAACATTAACAGTCTTTATTAGCTCTTCCGAAGAGTTACAATTTTGACTTGATAACTCTTATCATTTGGACAGCCGAAGTTTCTTCACTCTCTCTTTGTCTTTGGCACTCTTTGCTGAGGAGGGGTGTCTGTCGAAATAGTCAACTTGACTTGAAGAACAACGACGGAAAGTAGGTGAAAATATTATCATTATATGGTATTATATGCTTTATAGTGTTACAGCAGCAGTGTTTAGCACTGGATGTCATCAAATCAACCGGAAAAGAGAAGAAGAAGATGGAACAAAACAAGTTGTAAAGAAAGTAAAATAATACTTTGGGAACAAAGACGGAACAAGTTGCGGTGTTGTAGTTCTAAAATAGCAACAGATACCTGCAGAGACAAAGGAGGAGCCCCGGCCTCCGTCTTGGTGCAATAATAAAGGCTAGGAGCTCTGTGTAGTCATTTGATACTCTACAGTGGCCTTTGCTAGACATAGCAAGCAATTAAGCATTGCTTTAATGTTTTAAATGATCCCGTATTCAAGCCACTGTGCTTAAGGCTCCGGCCATAGATCATAATGACACCTCCTCTTCCTTTTGTTAAAGACCTTGGCGCAGTATTTATTATTAAACCAAGACCTTCTTTTGCATAATTTTAAAGAGAGCCCATGCAATATATCTTCCAACCTGGGAGCTTTTATAGACCGGAGATTACTTTTGTTATGTTGTCAAGAGACTTCAATGTGTGTATATAAACTGCATATCAATGGTAGACTAGACTATGCATAGTCTATATTCTGTATATAATAAAGTTTCCTAAGGGGGGTCGTGGTAGCCATATTTGCATGTCACTCGACTCCAACCGAGAAGGTTGCGAGTTCAATTCCCCCTGCTGCATGTTGATGAAAAATTGTGAATATGACGTACTTGTGAATGAACCAAAAGGTAGTGCCCAAAAATATCCAATAAGGGATTACCAGTAAAAAAGTTTCTCTCAGGATAAAAAGTTTCATTATCCGTATTTGCATCTAGACGTACATAAATGTTACCTTCAGTATATTTTGTCGCAGCACATCACCAGATACTTTGTAGCATTAATGTAGATTGTAAAGGTGCAATAATTAAACATGTTTGGCTGGGTGTTTCATCTCCATAGAATTCTCGTACATCATCATTTTATACAACAAAGACAACGCGACGTGATGAATAAACCCGATAAAGCTCCTCGAATATGCAAACGCGGAATAATTGTTAGGCTCGTTTTTTCCTCCTCGGGGGAAGTTGCTTTTGTTATCTTTTTGTCTCCAAATGGGCTTTTCGAGCTAAACAACAACAGAACACAAAAACGAGGGTTGTGTTTAAAAAAATGAACTGAAAATGGGTCGCGTTAAGAGTCGAGTAGATGTCGTCTCCCTCATTTGTGGTTGGACTGGTGTGGGTAGGGTTGACAAATAACAATACAAGAGTTAAAATAGGTTTACAGTGCCCGCATATATATTAAAAGGTGTATACGGTGTATAATTATGAACACATAAAACAAGCAGTGACTCATAGATTAGAACCTTAATCACAACAGTTCATTTGTGTGTTTATGTTATTCTTGCAAGTATAAGTAAAAGTAGCAGGTATATTAATTTTGTAACATGTGTCTAATAAAGTGCTATTTTTTCTAAGTTTTGCAAGGTTTTACCTTATAGGTGAAATATTTTGGAGAATTCATCACTTTTTCTTATTCTAAATAAATAATGCGTAGGGGAAATGGTAGTAATGATTGCAAGTTACTTGTCCCTGTGACCCAAGAGGTCGCAGGTTCAATTCCCCCCGCGGCATGGTGATGAAAAATTGCAATTACAGCGTGCTATTGCAATACACCTGAAAAGATTGTGCCCTAAAATATATAAACATGCATAGCAAATATTATAAAAATAATGCCCAAGTGTCATCCCTGCTAGTGATGTGACAACGAGTTTCCTCTTGAGCTCTCCCCGCAGATAAACGACCGACAAGGGAAAGCATAAACATAATAGATATTAAACAATGGCACCAGGGAGGAGTGAGAATGGGGCTGGGGGCAAAAACAACAGCATGGACTAGGTAATGGAATCTAGGTCAGGGTGCGGTCGATGGGAAAAGGTACAAATCGACTGTCCAAATTATAAGAATCAACTAGTGTCATAACTGGTTATTAAACACCTTTATAACGCTTGAAAGAAACTCTATAGAAAGTTCTTAACGCCTCTTGTTTCCTATATTGCTTCAGTACATACAGTAAAACATGGCCGAAAAGGTGTCTGGCTCACCTGTAAAGTTACATTTTTGGCCAGAGAACTCTTATCATTTGGACAGACGAAATGTATATCCATTAAACCCCATTAACTAATGTTTGCCATTATAAATACTATTTGTTCAATTCAGTTCAGCAATATTTAGTCTATAACATACAGCTTAAGTAACGTGCAACTTCATATAATAGCGTATTCAATATACTCTCCCTAACAAATGTAGACCCATTTTTGCAAGTGAAAGCCTCATGTTTGACGCAGCAATATGTTTGATTAAAAACTGCACCATTTCCTCAAGTCATCCTTGAAAGCATCTCGTAGTACATATCGGAAATGTAATTCGTAGATCATCTTTCATTGCTACATACACACCGCCCTCTGGGGTATAAGTAGGCCAAAGGCTATAATAGATTACAAATTGCAAATCATAAGCTACCTTTTCATATATTCATACGGTATGTCAACAGTCTAGTACAATATCAAAACACATGCCAAGAATTTACCACTTATGTAGAACATGCTATAAGTTATCACTAATGCACATTTATGCGCTTATTGAATAACTAATAAGTTGATTAATCAATTAATACTTGTATTGTAATTGGTGAATTACTAATAATCATGCTCATTTAAAGATAGCTAGCAAAAACCTGGGATGTGTTTTGATATTTTACAGTAATACTCGATGTAATCCTTACATTCCTTCTGGGAGCTCCAGTATTCCAAAGCAGACAACAAGGAAGATCTGAGCTTAAGGCATCTTTAAGACGAATATGATGTTTTTGCTCCCATCAAAGGAAGGGATATCCTGAGTAATTACTCACGACTGTTGCAGACGAGCAAGTTTTCTCTTTAGTCTTACATAGCTGGGAATGCCGACTGTAGGGAGACACAGTGGGAATATATAATAAAATATCCAAGTAAGTAACAGTGACATAAACAAAGTCCACGACTGTAGAGAGACACAGTAGGACTATATAGGAAAATACAGCCGATTAATTAAAGGCAGGAAATTCCGACTTGGGGCATAAACAAAGTCTACTGTGCCTAATGTAAAGACACAGTGGGAATAAATTGGAACATAGTATCCTAAAATTATAAAAAGTGTTTAATATTTTGCTCTTTATACATTTTAGGGAACTAATTTTTCAGGTTTATTGCAATAATACGCAACAAGGACAAGTCCATGAGAGACTGTGTCACCTTTTTGGATGACTTGAAAAATCCATCCGCTGAGGCCGGGAATTGAACACCAGCCCCCTTGCATAGAAGTTTCATGCAGTAACCATTCCGCCACAAGCTTGCACTCTCCTAAAATATTATATAAGTTTCCAGACAAACAAGACCACTGTGCGCACGTGCAGCCTTTATCTCTGTGTAACTGTGTTTATTTGAGCACAGATGGTATGATCAAAAAAGGCTTTTTCCCCAGCGCCATTCCCTTGAGACGGCTGCAAATGTGTGTGTGCGTATACACAGCAAAAGCACGTTGCAAAAGTCAAACAACTTTCGCGCAGTTTATTTCATTCCAATGAAGGGATGCCGTTTTGAGAAATTATTGGGTAACAGTGAAGAAAAACTGGCAACCCTGATGTCATGAAAACGCGGGGAAAAGTTTGTCACGCCGTTTGAAGGTAAAAAAAGGCGCACACGCACCAAAAAAGTTGTATTTAATTTGGTTGGAAAGGTGAAATAAGGAAAAGAGCTTTTTAAAAGGCATTTTATATTATCGTGAAACATTGCAGAGAAGTTGCATTTTTAATGCATTTTGGAGGTGTTTTGTTATTACAGCTGTGGGTGTGCTTGACGGCACACGTTTTGTTGTCATAAGAGCTTCACATGACTTATTGCGGCCATTAGCCTTGGAACTGGCTTTAGAGGAGGATAAACAGGGATGACATTATATTATGAACATTATAAGGAGGATTACAACAGTACAATATCAAAACATAATCCAAGAATTTACCGCTTATGTAAAACATGGCATAAATCCACAATAAGTATGTGTTTAGAAAATTTCATGTAAGTATTGTTAATACAATGATTAATCAAGTATTAACTGTTTTAACCTGTTACTAATAATCATGCTAAATACTTGTTTAATATGGCTGGCTTAAACCTGGGATGTTTTTATATTGTACTGTAATTATTGTTCCCATTTAGCAAACCTTGGTAACCCTGACTTCGCATCTACTCCTCATTCTAATCCCAGGTATATATTTAGGACTCTTCTTCCACAGCTGGAAAACTAACTCCCCATTTTGGGGAGAAGCAATAATAATATCATGGGGGGAACATTAAACCCAGCCACAAAAACAACATCTGAAAAAGCCATCTAATCTTGAGTTGAGCAAACTCATTTCATCGTATAGACAAGTTAATGTGTTTTCCAGCCCTAAATTAAGAGGGTTGCCAGATTGAAGACCAAATCACATGTTAAACTGGGAACATTTTGACCTCCTTGTAGCAGAAATCAATGTAATTATCAGATTTAGGTTTGGGGCCAAATCCAAATACCTAATTATATACTGTTTGGGACTTTTGTTTGCTTAAATTATCTGGCAGCCCTGCCACCCGATATTCTATGCCTTTCGAAATGAGGCTTGGATGAAATTAGAGCTCTAAATTGGGATTAACATTCCTGGCCCATTAGGACGGGTTTTAATGTATTTTTGCCCCCACGGGTATAAAAAAGGTTAAATAAAAGCAGATTAGCGTCAAAGATTAAAAAGTTTGTGTCAAGTTCATCAGGTGGATTCAAGGAAAATTGTTTGTTGTTGTGGATATTTAATAGTGCTAAAATGGGTCAACAAAAATGATAAATAACTTGATATATCATATACGGCAGAAATTACCAACATTTAGTATACTGTTTTTGTTAAATATTTTTAGTGACCCCTTATTGTATATTTTTGGGCACTAACTTTCAGTTCATTCACTAGAACACCATGATCACAATTTTTCATCATCATGTCACTGGGGGGATTTGAACCTGCGACCCTCTGGGCCACAGGGCCCGAGCGACTTGCAAAGACGGCTATCACGTCCCCTCTTGAATATTGCTTATATTGGATTGATAAGTTCATTTTCAGTTAACTTGCTTCGATCCCCATCAAAAACTTTTCTCTCTGTAACCTGAACTCGTTCTGAAGAAGCACATTTTAACACTTATAATATGAAAACAAAGTGGCTCCAATGTCAACACTTCCTTCTCCCCGGAAATTACGTGACTTGAAACTTTGATGGAAGAAACATCGAAACAAAGCTAAAGGATAAAATCTAAAACGTGACATATATTTGTTATAAAATATAAATAACATAAGGGCCATGGTAGCCATATTTGCAATTTGCTTGACTCCAACCAGAAGGTTGTGGGTTTGAATCCTGCCTGCGGCATGATGATGATAAATTGTGTATATGACATACTAGTGAATGAACCAAAAGGTAGTGCCCAAAATATACAATAAGGGATCACTAGTAAAATATTTTTAATGTAAATATGATGACCTAGTTGACTATAATTCTAATTACTTCCTATATTTGCTTCCAGTTTCATCTGGTAAAATAGCCAGAGCAACAGGGAAAGCAAAAAAGAGAGAATCAATCATCGTAAAAGCTTGTTGGGAGAAGAAGTAGAAATAGAGTTGCTACCTTTTTTGCCAATGCACTCAGTGCAACTTACTACTGATCTGGCTAACTCACTGTATGTTTTTACCTTTTTTGCCACCGCACTCAGTGCCATAATGCAACTATTGTTTTGACTTAAGTCACTGTATTTTTAAACCCTTTTATCGGATCAGACGATTAAATATTTCATTTGAAAATAATCAGTCTAATTTCCATTAACTGAATTTTTTTAGTAAAAGAAAATATAAGCAGACCAGCTCAGTCTGCTTAGAAATTTCAAATCATGAAATGTAACTTAAATATGCCTCTCTTCTACGTACTTTTGAAAAGCGACAAACATCCCCTTTGGTGTCTTAAACCCTCTAACCCTCTTTGGTAACAATATTTTCCAGGAAAAGGATTACAGAATGACACAAGAGAGACTGCTGCGAAGAATGA
>LR138114.1:27965-47678 GCA_900659605.1 Tisbe holothuriae | reverse complement strand
TGATCGCAAGTCGCTTGACTCCAACCCAGAAGGTTGTGGGTTTGAATCCCCCCCAGTGGCATGATGATGAAAATTGCTATCACGGCATTCTAGTGAATGAACCGAAAGGTAGTGCCCAAAAATATACAGTAAGGGATCACTAGAAAAAAAATTTAAAAAATCCAATAAATAATGATATAATATATTGTTTTCAGTCCCTAGACTACGATGAGCAGAAGAGAGCGGATTTAAAGACTCAGCGTTTGAAAGCAGTGCAAGAATTTGCCACTGAGAAAAGCTCAAATAGTGGACGGGAAGAAGAAACAAACGCCAAATGTGGAGAAGGGATTCAAACTGCGGTGGAGACAAAGTCACGCTCAACATGTGATAAAAGAGGTAAATGGAACACATTTTGTAACTCCAGTAAGCATATATTATTTTAAGACACAGTGGTCTGATATGGCAAATAATTAATTATACCAATGCAATGCAATGTGAGTCTTGGTTGGAAATTACAGCAAGAACCTCTCATGACATCTTACAACTTACCAACATAACTATGGCATTTGCAGTACTTATCATGCATTGCATTGCGTATTTTAGGTCCGTACAGTGCCAGCCTTGCTGCTCGTGTCGCCAAAGAGAAGGAGAAGGATTCAAATCTCCCGCCACCAAGAAGTCATTTCACCATCGATGTCTCGTTCACAGAGAGGAAGCTGAACACGCCAAAGAGGGATCTGGAGGTAAATTCTAGAAGTCTGTAACATGGGTCTATAAAAATAGACCCATGTCTGTAACGATCCGGTCAAGATGTACCATTGAAAATGTTGTCTTAAAGGTGAATACTACAGGGTGCGGCGCGTAAAATGCAACACCCCTTTGGATACTATATCTCGCCTGTACAGCAAACTAGAATGCTCCATAGGGTATCAAATTAAAGCCCTTGAGTGGGAGGACTAGTGATAAAATTATGGCTTTGCTATGTTAGCATACAGAATCAGAATCAGTAATTGAATGGAGGTACTGAAATACTGCCAAGTATGGTCCTGTAAACCAAGCATTACTACCCAAAAAAGCTATGTACCTGGTCTGTTCATGCTAATTTTTTGTATCTGGCAACATTTAACCTACCTTAATGCTGTACTAATTGGAAATTTTTGTATTGGGAAGTAGATGCTACATATGCCAATTTTAATGTGTGGCTGCAGCCTTAATAATTCAAGAAATGGCAGATTTTGGCAGAATCTGGCCAGATCAAATTTACAATAGTGCATGCTAGAGCCCTATTTCCCTGTGGAATAATTCATTTATGGCTTTAATTTACTGATAGTAAATGGTGTTTGCCACAAATTTGTTAATCATTCCAAAAAACCTACAATTTTGGGTCATATTTACTTTATTTTTGTAATTTATGGTCTGTATGGTAAAAAATGCATGGTATTTTGACAGTGTTATGGTCATATCTGGTAGGTCATACTAATTTTTTTTATCTAAAAACTATTAAACTTCCATTAAATACTCCCAGTGACTGGTTTGCAACTGCATTTTTAAAGCAATTAAGGGTTATATGGGAGCAGGCATGATTGTACTGTGCAACATAGAAAGGGCCACTCAGCCCACTTTGAGCAACTTTATCATCAGACTGCTTGCAGAAAGTGGTTATGACAGGGACAAATATGGTCATGACTGCTAGTTGTCATACACCAAAAGAAAGGGCATTAATTGAGGTTTCCAGAGATGTATTCAGCATTGTTCTACTCATTACAGAACTAGAGATACAATGTCTAGAACTTGTGTTGCATTTTAGGCGCCGCACCCTGTACAAAGTATTAATAATTAATTAATTATAATAATTGTCTAAACAGGTAATGATGGTCAACTGTGTGCCCTATAATCTCAATAATCACTGGGGCAAACCTTTTGAGCACATGGGGCTTGTGGTCACACTGCCCTCGGGAGAGCAGTATCTCGTGGACGTCGGCTGGGGAGAGGCTCAGGTAGGCTAAAGCTCCCTAAAATATTAATAGCAGTATATCTTTTTCAATGGATTACCATGATCAATATTATTACCATTTTCAGGGCCAATTTCTCCCCATAAAACTCGAGGCCAACACCACCTTATCCCAGCCAGGCGGCCAATACAGACTAACCCGGATGGAAGAGCTCGAGGAGATCAATGATCCCGCCAATGAGCTGTTCTGGTGTCTCCAACACCGCAAATCTGACGCATCTGAGGAGGAGGATCGTAGTTGGCAGATCTTGCATCGGTTTCAGCTGAAGCCTCAGCTGTTGGCGGATTTTGCGGGGGCGTGCAGGGACTCACAGAAGGAAGGCTCTCACCATGTGTTGCCGGCGGTGCCCTATGTCATGCTGAAGGTAGGAGCAAGAATATACGTTTGATGTCAGGATGAACCCCAACAGGCTATAATGTGGCTTGTTTTTATTGCTTAATGACTTAAGACAACACCCTGTCGATCCCTTTCATGTCCTTTCATCATCCGATCATTAAATATAATATACATTACGGCCTTATAATAATTAGACATGGACCAACTACTTCTTTTCAGACCCACGATGGCAGCGGTAACCAAGTGTACATATCCAACAAATACCGTCACTACGTGAGCGTGAACACCTCCAACAAGGAGGCGATCCAGAAGAAAGACGGACTCCAACTAGAGGATGTTAGGGAGCTGCTCCAGGATCGGTTTGGCTTCAAGGTCGATACGAGCTTGTTTAAGGAAGGTTGGGATGGAGTCAAGTGTTAATAGGATATAAATCAAGGAGTTGGCTGTCTGTACATTGAGTTTTGTGAAAAACATTGAATGACACAGTTTAAGTATGTGCATATTAGTCATGCATCATGATAACTTCATGGCAATGAACTTAGTTATGAGGATTACTAACCAGTATCTGGGTACATTGTTAATTGACCATTTTAAATAGACGTTTGTTTGAATAAATGAATATTGTAAGACAATGTAAGTTGAGATTCTCTACTTTTCATTGACTGAATGTACTGGATAAATCGTTTTGACCATTTTAATGGTATTGTATGTAATGTTCCAATTTTTATTGACGGAAAACACCGTCCCTGTAAATATTGCTTGTAGGCCCTGTCATAAACTATTTTATTATGAACATTACAAGCAAGTCTTCTTTTGCCTGGTTCTCCATTTGGGAAAGTCATGCCAAGAGTGTTGAGATACACACGTTTACAAGTCATTTTCTTTCAAACACTGGTTTAATGCATTGCTGTAATTTTTATACAAGTAATTTAGTATTCATTTATTAAAATTTTGAACGAGTATAGAGAGCTAAATAATATATTATATTAATAGCTAAGTTGTGAATAGAGTGTAGCAATGTTGCAATGTCATCTTCATTCTCATACACTCCCACAAATAAAGAATGTCCTTTCTCTCTAGTTATTTTCTCACGACCGTGATTGAAGGCTTGTCAATCGTGTCAAACAAGAGGCTGAATTAAGCCGATTAGAGTTGTGATTACATGTATTAGAAATGCAGGAGAAGGAATAAAACGATTTCCTCTTGTGCTTATTATAAAGAAATCGTTTGACCTATTTTAGGACACAAAAATCGTTTCTATCTACAGGACTCCCCTTTTACAGGGAGCAATCAAATGCATTTACTTCAACTTTTGCTCTCTAAAATCAGAAGTCTTGCAAATTCGATAGGAGAATGCAATGATTCAAGGCTTCTTACAACACCGCCAATCAGAACCCCATATTTCACAAGACTTCAACACTTTTTGTACTTCTTAAAGCCGGAGAAATCCACAGGAAAAGGGTGCGTCTAGTCTCTTATCTCTGACTCCTTTCTGCCATTTCTCTCCATTTAAGCTCCACCTATATCTCCACACTAGACCAAAAACCACAAAAACGAGGTATTCTACTTCCGTGCTCAGATCTCCTAAAAGGCCTAAATCCACAGAGTTATACAGCGTAACAAAAGCCCTATTCACGTCTATGGATCCATATCCTTTCTGCTGAGTGCATGTTGTTGGCAAACTCTCTCAATTATGCGACGTCCCATGTGAGTATGATCAGGGATGCCATTTGGCACAACATTTCGTTGAGAGTGGCATCCCTGATCGATACTAAAGACGGATCACCATCTGTTTTGAGTCCAATAACAGGAAAAACAATATTTAAGGAACGGGGGGAAAGCGGATAAAGGTAATAACGATATTATATGCCAGACTTTTGGGTGTGTACAAAATAGCAAGGATATTATTATGCCTGGTTGTAGTTGTTTTTGAAAAGACAGAAATAGAATATTGTGGTTATATCTCGGTTCAATCCAATACAAAGCAAAATATCCTAATATCTCCTATCCTAAAATATGCAGAAAACATTCATTCGTCATTCGCTGTACAATAAAACAATACGCGGACTAGTTGTTAAAGTTAAAATAACAGTTAATATTATTATTTTTTACAAATTTTAAACACCTTCTAGATCATTCTACTGACGTATCAAGTAGTCTTTAGCTTTGAAACGCCCACACTTTGGCATTTTGACTCTTTTAGACTTTTTGATCATCGATACGTATCCTTTTCTGATACAGTGTACATAGTAAGAGGCGTCCTATACTAAGACCACATAATGCTCCTTCGTAAGAAAGCCCCACTTTATCATCAATAATAATTCCAATAAATATTACGAAGAAATAGCGCTGACTATACAGAAAACGACCGCTAATTTGGTCAAACAACTATGTTTACTCAGTTTTTGAGGTCGTGTAATTAAGCCTTATTTCAATTAAGCCTTCCGGCTGGGTGACTTCCAAGGCCTGGGTAACACTAACTCCCATTTGTTTGCCTGAAAAATACTCCTCCTTTCCGGCCACGGAAGCAATGTCGCCGCAGCCTTGAGATGTCTCTCAAGGCCAAACAGTGGAAAGCAAAGGCAGAGGACGGAAAAGAAAGTATCGTTTGGCTGAGCGCACGCTCAGCTGTTCCCGGCAAGGGAGCCTTTACACAACTAGGCTGACTTGGCCTCAAATGCTGGCCCGCAGCAATGCTTACTGCAGACGACAGCTGATGTGGATGGAAAATATGCATTAAACATCTCATTGTGTTGTGTGATATTTCATGTTTAAACAAGGGATGGGAAGTGATTGAAAAGTGAAACTCCCATCTACAGTGTGGAGACAAAGAGAAGTTGTGGGCTAAATAAAGGACACTTTAAGGAGGTAAGTCAATGGTAATATTATGCAAGTATCCAAGGTTAGAATGATGTTTTATCCTGCTCTTTTTATTTTAAGAGACAATATTACTACTTGGTTTTCATAACAAATAATCACATCATAAAGTTATTGTGAAATGGATGGTAAAACAATAAAATCAAGTTCGTAAACATGAATATGTTATGTAATATAAACCTGTCTTTATAAAATTCAGATTCATCCAATGCATATCAAATTATTCTTAAAAGGTTAGCCATATGGTATTATGGTTTCCCCTTTTAAAACTGTATAATCGTATCAGTGCATTTTTGTGCATCAATTGTCATATAAAACATTTAATGACTGAGTTGCAAAACCCCGCAAGAATGCACCAATGTAAACAGTTCCTGGTCATATTTTGAATAACCGTATAGGAGAGAGAAAACCTGATATATTTATCGATTTGCGAGGCACAGTGGGCTAGCGAAGAAAGGTATTCGTTATTCACAAAAAAGATTCTTCAGCTACTGTTATTGCACATTTCAAACCATACCCATTTTATTAGCTTTAGAATCACAATGATGCACCTTATTTGTAATTTACAATTAAACCTTTTTGCATTTCTAAATAATGCCCTAGCAGCATTTGAAGAATGCATCTACACAATAAATATCCGTATTAAACCACCCATTGTGCTTCCTCTGACCATGATGCTCCAACGTTGACGCTTCTTTTTTACCCCTCATGTACGCAATAATATTCATGTGCGCTGCTGTTCCTCTTCCTGCTGCTGCTGCTGTAGCCTGGTGACGCCGCCGCTCACCAAGCTCTGGTCATGTCGTTCAATTCGTGTTATTTTTTTTGCTCAGCTTGTGTGTGAGTGAGGTGAGCTTCAACGGGACAGTTAGTGTGTGAGAGTGAGAGATAAGGCGAGTTGAGCAAACCTGATGTCATGTGAGTGTTGTTTTGGCATCAGTTTGACTGACTGGTACTGTTTGGGTAAGTGACAATAATTGTTTTATATTTTAGCTGGTTGTGCATTGAATCTCATTTAATTTTAAAAAAATCATAGAACACTTACATAAGTGATGGGGTTTATATATATCAAGTTAGCTAATGTTGCAGTCACTTGGGGGACATCATGTACCTAATAAAGATCTAAGGGTGACACTTTCGTGACATTAGCTGCATGGTGTTAGCGAAATACTCAGGGATATAAAAGTCAAAGTTACGAAAAAATATTCTCTATAACTCAGTTAAAACTTTCAAGATTGTTGAGATGTTACTATCAAGTGGATGCACAAATGTATTCCAGTCCTAATAAGCTGTCAAAAGATGTCAGTCAAAACTTTTCTAGTGACTTATTTGGTTAGCTGAGTAGCAAAGTTTAAACAACTTTTTCCGGAAGTTTCTTCTTTTTCTTAAATATATCGAAGATGAAGAAAAGTTTTTTAAGTTCTGAAATGCATCAACTTCTGCAGTTGTAGTCAAGTCAGTTGCATTGTTGATATAAAGTACACAGTCCATTTTTATTCATACACAACGTTACACCAACTTTACCTTTTTTATCCACTGCGCAAAAGCTCACCTTGCCTGCTCCATTTTTTCCTATCAGATAATGTATTTGTCGCCAGAGGCCCCAGCAGGAAGCTGGCCATGTGTGCTAAAACTGTGCTATTACGTGTAAGAAGTGTTCGATTAGGTGATCAAGATTCAAGTAATGACGGGACATTAATTTTCACTCGAAGAGAGTGCAAAAGTTGCTTGAAAGTGGTTTCAAAATGAAACAAATGAAGTGTCGTTATGATTTAATGGTTTTAATGATTCGTTAAATTATATTTTCAGCATAATAATAAACATGTCAACGCGGATTTACAGGATGTAGGATTCAATTTATACTTGTCATATCAGTTAGTCATTTGGGCTTGTACATTCTCAGTGCATTAACAAAGATAATATCTAATGCATAATTTGCATAGCTGTTTTTGATTGACATAATCCAAAATCTCTTGTAAATATGTTTTTAATTCCGGAATGTTTTACTTGACTTCTCTATTAAACAAATGAATAACGTCCTCACGACAGGTGCAACCCAAAAAAGGGGAAACATCAAATGCAAAATGCGGACGGATTTTTTTGTATCAAATGAGTAGCAAATCCTTTAAGATAGCATGGGAAAATGTAATAGTTTGTATAATTTAATATACTTACGATTACTTGCAGTGTTATCAGCTTCCAAGATATTCACACTTGTAGATTTTTCATAAAGTTATTGGGTTATAAAATTAGCATGCGATGACATTTAGCGTTCTCAGAAATCTGCAAAAACAGCACATACTTAAATATGATCTGACGAATCTTATGCTCAAATGTGCACATCAAATAACTTTACAAACATACCCGAGTTGCGTTACAATTATGCTCTTCTTTGCCACAAAAATGTTAAAATCTGAATACATTAATATTTTGGGGAAATTTTGGCGGCAGCTTGCAAAGTTTGGCCGGATTTCTGCAACAATTTTTCAACCACGGCAACCGCCATTTTACTCATGCTTATTATTTTCCCATAGCAATAACACATCTTGCTAATGATACAACTTTTTTGCTTTCCTTGCAGATTTTGGCGCTTGGAAAAAAGGAGGCTATTTGCACTTGAATCATTGCATAACATGTAAACTGCAAGGTGGAAACTGGAGACAATACATAGTACGTCAGTAACGTCAATATGACAATCACGCGATAAGGAGGACACTTCAACAGCTGACATGAGCATCGCGGAGGACAACGCCATGGGCGGGACGGACGCCACCGCCATCTCCTTCGACGGCGCGTTCAAGCACTACGGCCGCGGTCGGAGGAAGGTCCCTGTCCTAGTCGGGCTGGACATGACCATACCCAAGGGAGCCATATACGGGTTACTCGGCCCCTCCGGTTGCGGGAAGACGACACTGCTCTCGTGCATTGTGGGCAAGCAGCGGCTCAAGTCAGGCCGGGTGACCGTGTTCGGCGGCGTTCCAGGGTCTGTCAAAGCAGGCGTGCCTGGAATGCGGGTCGGGTACATGCCGCAAGAGCTCGCACTCTACGGGGAGTTCACCATACAGGAGACGTTGCAATACTTTGGCCGGGTCTACGACCTGCCGTCAGAGGTCATTGCAAAGAGGACTGAGTTCCTCATAGAGTTCCTGGACCTGCCAAAGCAAAGGAGACTGATTATGAACCTGTCCGGTGGGCAGCAGCGGAGGGCGTCCCTTGCAGCCGCGCTGTTACATGAGCCGGAGCTGCTGATATTAGACGAGCCGACTGTTGGCGTGGATCCGCTGTTGAGGCAGTGCATATGGAACCACCTTCTGTCCATCTCCCGGTCTGGCACACTACAGACGACTATCGTCATCACGACGCACTATATCGAAGAAGCGCGGCAGGCAAATGTCGTGGGAATGATGCGCTTTGGCCGTCTATTGGCTGAGGGTCCGCCGGATGCGCTCCTGCAACGGTACAACAAGGCCAGCCTGGAGGACGTCTTCCTGCACCTCTGCCTCGGGGACGACTCTGAAAACTGCTGCGGCGACGCCGACATGAAAGAGAGACTGAAGACTGTCAAAAGCGGATCGATTCCGAACGGAACGAGTTCCATCGGGGATGAGGCTGTGCCACTGGCAGCCGTCAAAGCAAAGTCCCCCAGCCCGGTCATCGTATCTTCCCCGACAAGGACCGCTTCCCTGCCCACGTCCCCATGCCGCACCATCGCGGACAAGAACCGCGCGTCGCCGCCCTGCTGCACCATCGTCACGTGGCACCGCATGCGCGCGCTCCTCGTCAAGAACTTTATCCGAATGTGGCGCAACATTGGCTTCCTCATCTTCCAGTTCATCATCCCGACGGTGCAGGTTGCGCTCTTCTGCCTCGCGATTGGTCGCGACCCCCGGGGGATGTCGATGGCGGTCGTGAATGATGAGATCCCTGGCGGGCGGTGTTCGAACTATACCATGGGCTGCATTCTCGGGAATAAGGATGATTTCTTTGACAACAACTACGACTTTGACGAGTCGCACAAGACGAACCTCAGCTGTCGGTTCTTGTCGTATATCGATGCTGATCTGCTCAAACCGGTCTACTTTGCCGACATTGAGTCCGCGCTGGAGTCAGTCCGGCTGGGTCGCCATTGGGGAGCCGTCCATTTCAAGCACAACTTCACCTCAGCTCTGTATGAACGCATGTTCGGCATGGCTGAGCTCCGGCTGCCGGACAATGACACCTTGGACCGGAGTGAGGCGCATGTCTACCTGGACATGACCAACCAACAGGTCGGATACACAATCCAGCTCAGGATGAGCGAGGCTTACCAGCGGTTCTCACAGGGACTGCTCAGCAGTTGTCAGATCCCGTCTGAACTCGCTTCCCTGCCGGTCGTATTCGAACAACCGGTTTACGGCAGCAACGAGCCGACGTTCACCGAGTTCATGGCGCCGGGAGTCATCCTGAGCATCACGTACTTCATGGCAGTGGGCCTGACCGCGCTCAGCTTCATCATCGAGCGCAAGGAAGGGCTGCTCGACCGGAGCTGGATCGCCGGCGTGACCGCCACAGAGGTCATGCTCGCACATGTCGTCGCCCAGTTCGTGGTCATGACGGTCCAGGTCGCGCTCGTGCTCATCTTCATGATCTACGTGTTTGAAGTGCCCGCGGAAGGGCCTCTCGTCTGGATCGTCGTGCTAACGATACTTCAAGGCATCTGCGGAATGGCGTTCGGACTCGTGATCAGCGCTCTGTGCGATAACGAGCAGGACGCAATTCAGCTCGCTCTGGGGAGCTTCTACCCGAACCTGCTGCTGAGTGGCATCATCTGGCCGTTGGAGGGCATGCCGGAGAAGCTCCGCTATGTGAGCTATGCGCTGCCTCAGACGTATGCTTGTGAGGCGATGCGGGGTATTCTGTCCAGGGGTTGGGGTATTGAGTGGATGCAGGTTTACAGGGGGTATCTGGTGACGATAGCCTGGACTGGGGCGATGTTAGTGCTGAGTGCGGTTATTTTGAAGCTTAGGCGGTGAGACTGATTAAATTACTTAATTCATCTTTAATACTACTTCAGACAAGGAATCAGTGCAAATACTTAAGGTTATAAGTCACAAAGAGATAATAACTGTAATATATGAAAGTCACTAATTTGAAGAAATGAATGCCCCAAGATACATGCTGTTATGTCGTTATGGAAGTATAAAATGTTAATTTTCCCACCTGTATCAGTTTCATGCCCCTCAACTGCTATTGTAATGTTTGTGTTCTTTCAATATCATTACTGAATATGCCAAAACATTTCATTTTAGTCACAAAATAGTCACACAAAATGATTATCAATATCAAAACCCCACATTTCCCCGATCCTGTGAAACAAATGCATTTGATTTGTTATAACACACATCTCCTAAACTGTTTACCATATTCAATACAACTTTTGACAATAATACTTAAAAAGAGTGTTTATATATTGAAACAAAACGAGGACAAAATATATATCAACTACTTAGTTTTTGTATTTCAATTCATTATTCATAAACCAATGTGCAATAAAATATTGGATACCAATAACTGTGCATAAAACTTATTCCAGCTCTGTAAGCTCTTTAACCACAGTAGCCTCTCCATCGACACCCTGCCGCACCACCACATCGCTCTCATCCTCATCACTGTGAATCAGATCCAGATCATCGGAATCCTTCAGCTCATTCAGAGTCACTTCTTTAACCTCTGTAACTTCTTTAAGGTCTTCTAAGGAAATGTCTTGCTCTTCCAGAATCTCCACAATGACATTTATAGGAGCTTCAACATCTATAAGCTCTTCAGTACTTGTAGACTCTTCAGTACCTGAAGGCTCTTCAGTGCCCTTCTCTGCTTCTACAACCTCTCTATCTTCACCACTCTCCTCTTCAATGAGCACCTGAACCACTGTCTCATTCTCCTTATTGACATTCTCCCTGAGCTGCAGGAAGGCCGCCTTCAGCAGCACCCCGGGCAACTCGATCTTCACCTCCTTGTCCGCGTCCCTCGCCTCCGAGAAGAACTCGACCTCGGTGGTGCCGTCGTTCTTGGTGTACGTGGCCTCCCCGGTGAGCCGGTCGTTCTGCCAGAATCCCTCCCGGAAGCCGCCGTTGGTGAAGAACATGAGACCTTCACCGTGGCGGAGGCCGTTCTGGAATTCGCCTTCGTAGCGGTCGCCGTTGGCGAAGAAGTATTTGCCGCGGCCCTCAAACTGGAAATAGTAAATATACTTGACTCAATAATGAGGTACACGTACAAAACTACTGCTACTATTAAGTAATATATGAATAAAAAGGAAGGCATTTAAGACATTAAGAATGGTTTTAGGCTCACCGCTCCGTCCACAAATGTCCCGGTGTACTTGTCCAACCTCTTATCCCCACTCCCATAGAAGAACTCTCCAATCCCATTGGGAAGTCCATTCTTAAACTCTCCCTGATAGATGTCGCCATTGGCAGTCTCAAACACGCCACGACCGGACGGCGTCCCGAACTCATAGTCGCCGTTGTACCGATGCCCGGCAGCCCAGTTGTACTCACCCACACCGTGGGGCAGATCATTGAACCAGTCACCATTATAGCTAAAATGAGAGGTTGCGTGATTACACTTTTCAACGTTCCGCTGTCGGAACTTACTTATCTCCGGACCGCCAGAACATGATGCCGAACCCGCTCTTTTTACCCCGGTTCCAGCGCCCGGTATAATTTTGCTTGAACTCCTCCCGCCGCTGGTCGTAGATGAACGTCCCGATACCGTGCGGGAGACCGTCCCGCCGCTCGCCCCGATACGTGCCGAGGTCAGGGTTAAACCCATCCTCATCTCCAGTCGTGAGCAGTCCCCCGACGCCGCCGTCAATGGGAGAGTCCGGCACGAGGTCGGAAAGCTCGTCGAGGACATCCTCGGCCTCGTCGGCGTTGTCGATGGAGGCGGGGGAGACGAGCTGACCGTCGAGCCAGTAGCCGGTCAGCTTGCGGGTGCCGTCCAGGGTGAAGTAGATGGTGCCAGGGCCATTTCTCTCTCCATTCTATAATAGGAGTCATAATAGGCATACAGTAATTTATGTCATGATTAGATCAATATACCTGATACTGCCCCACAAATGACTGCCCATTCGTATAGTAATATGTTCCATAACCATGCTTGACCCCGTTCAGAAACGCCCCTTGATACATCTCGCCCTCCTTCGGCCCCGTGCCATACGTGAACTCCCCATGACCACTCGCCACACCCTCCTGCCAATCCCCGGTGTACAGATTGTCATTCGCCCACTCATACCGCCCCTGGCCATGATACCGCCCATTCCGCCACGCGCCCCGGAACGAGTCCCCGTCTGCGTAGTCCATATCCCCGATCCCGTTGCGCTTGCCGTTCACGTACGCTCCGAAGAACCGGTCGCCGTTCGGCCAGACGTACTCGCCCTGACCGTGGAAGAGGTTGTTCCGGATCTCGCCGGTGTAGCGAGCGCCGTTGACCCAGTACATGGTGCCGCGTCCGGATAGAAGGCCGCGCTCCCACCCGCCGGTATAGTTTGCGCGGCCATTCCGGTCATCGCTATTGTAGATTATGGTTCCCTGCCCATGTGGAAGCCCATTTCGAACCTCGCCGGTATAGATGCCTTCATCAATCTCGGCCTTGAAGACATCTCATTGCATATAATGTTGCCATTAATAGCCAAGTCTTACCCTTATAAGGAAGTTCTGCGCCGCGGCTGGCCAAGGCCCTTGCAGTAGCAGTAGCAAGACAACAGCCAGCCAGCTCAGCGTCTTGACTTCTGCCTTATTTGCAATGACCTTCCGTCGTCCACCCCCACCCTCAGCCCCTCCTCGCCCTCCTCGACGGTCTTCCTCAGCTGGTCTCCTTTCCTTTTCCATCTGCAAACACGCACGACAACCAACTTGTCATTGTGTCGACGATGAAGAATCCTTTGCATGAGTTAAAGGTCGCCGCCGTCGAGGCGATGATCGCCCTCGCAGCAGCAGCAGCCTAACGTGCTCGCTGCAACCCGTTTGCGGCGACGACCGACCGGATCAGGGATATAATCGAGCAATTAGGGTCGTCATTAGATCATTGAACTACAACACGATGTCTCTGATATCGGTGGATGTGTTTTTTCGCCGCTGGCGTGTGTTTACGTCAAAGGGATAGATGACGATCATGTCATGTGAGATTGTCATTCAGAATCGTTTTGTCATGGTTGTAAAGTTTTAGTTGCGGCGTTTAGTGTACGCATTGTATTGCTTCTGAAATGCAGGCTATAATTTCAAGGTGTATCTCCAGCAGTGATATTAACGCGGCAGCCGGTGGAAAATAGTTTGTGCATTTTCACACAATTGGATCACTTGGTCGTCGGGCTTAAGTTCTGACCTCCATAGCGAAGATAATAATAATAATGCCGCATGTTCGATTAAGCGTCAGACAGCTGGAAGAAGAAAAAGTACCGCGAAACATTGAGCGAAGGTCAAAATCAAATTTATGTTCGGGTTTATATAGCGTCATCTGTTCTCTAAAACAATGAGCTTAAAATGAACACCTTGACTTTCAAAAGATTAAACATTAAGCTTATATATCGATACACATATGCTGTCCTTATTCAATATTGATTTCAAATGAAGTCACATTTCAAATATACATAAAAGCCGGAAACGACAGCGTTCATATTATTATTATCATTTCTTTGGACGACGGCTCCCATTCCTATTATTTGTCCTGACTGGTGAACGTGAATCCTCGATCGCTTCTTTTCTTATATGAACGACGACGCACGGACGTGGTAGACAATGTATGTCCGCCGTGTGCTGGCTGTGACCTACATATGACGGCAGGCTACGGCAGAAGAAAGGGAAAACGCATATGTGAGTGAGTGCGTCGTCGTTATACCTGGAAGCCAAGAAAAAAAGGGAAAATTTCTTCTCCTTCGGGGCTTGGTAGTCCAAATGCGCTTGGAGGTAGTGCCCGGCTCGGCTCCAAACTGGCCTACTAGGACTCTCTCTTTTCGTTTTGGAACAACTGATGATGATGATATACAAGAGGAGGCGGATGGAAGAAGAAGAAGGGAGTGGTCAAAACGGACATTTCTCCTTGGACCAAAAAGCCTTGACCAGAGGAAAGTTGTTGTTGTGGCGAAAAATCTCAACACTGATCAAGCACAAGTAGAATTGGTTTTTATTATTTTGAAATTAAACGTTTTTTCTCCTATGACACACAACTAGTATAAAATGTAAAATCAGATTCAACGTTTTACAATAGCAGTTCTCGGCAGGAAAGAGAAGTAAGTGGTTTGTAGTCTTCCTCTTCAATTCAATAAGGCTAAAGGGTGTTGTTTGTTTTTACGTAACAATTTCAATATATATTATGAGCTATGATACTGGTTTTTGGAATATAAAACATTAAATTCCCTGGCGCAGTGTGTTTAAAAAGTTGTACAGCAAAGATGGAAATTCTGGACGTTTTTTGTGTGTGCGTGTGTCTGGCTCTCAATACGGGGGAGAAGTGTCAAAAGAAAGATGAGTCAATTTCATGGGATCGGCAAAAACTGGGCAACATTAGGAATACCACCTCTCAATGACCTCTTAAGAAAGAATTTTGATTTTGAGCAAATAGTTTTGGCCAAAGAGAAGCTCTTCCCAGTCACCCAGCTTTGCATTGAGGCCATTCAAAGGACTTTTCCTCCTCCTAAGACCTCTCTTGCCTACAACACACCCACACTTTTCTTTCTTGTCCTGTGCCGCGCTCAGTTTAAGAAGATGAAGATATGGGGAAAATTCACGCTGTTTTCGTTTCTTCAGTTTGATTTTTGGGGGGATAGTTTTTAAAGAGATACGAATGACGTTTCAGGTAGATTTAGAAAAAAGGGGCTGCTAGGTAGCAATGAAATCTGTCTTCTTAATGCTCTCCCTGGTTCATTCTTCTCTATCTTCGTGGCCATTCCCCCGACCAAAGATCTTTTGAGTTTTCTTCTTCTTTTTCTTCTTCCTCTTCTTGCTTCATTTTAAAATCTCGAGGCCAAACGAGGTGTGTTTGCTCAGCCGGCTCTCAACACAGGTCAACCGTTTGGTCAAGCTGTCTCAAGGGCGCTGCCGCTCGCTGGTTCAAGCGCGCGCCTGTCTCTCCGAAAGGCCGCTCCCACTCGACGATAATACAGCTCAAGGCCGTCTTCGTCATCCATGGGCCGGTGAAGGCGATCTTGTTTATGTGTCGTTGTTAGATGGTGGTAGTTGACGGCCACAAGAAGGCCTTGACTTGAGTGTTAAAGCTCTGCTTCTGATGCTGGTGTTGTCTCGGCTTGCAAGCCCAATGCATGCACGATGTAAAGGAACAATAAACTTGAAACTTTGCTGTCTGTTGTTGTGATTAGAGTGTGGGAAAGATTCTCTTCCGTCTCATCTTCTTCTCTGCTGTACTACCCTTTTTGCTCTTGTTTGCACCATAGCTTATGCATTGATTAAAATTGTGTCGCCGTTTGAAATGAAGTAGTAGTTGTGGCTTCTTCTTCTTCCTCTCTGCTCGAGAATAATGCTAATTGCAAATTCATCCTCTCTCTACATTTTGCATCAAGTATAAGAAATAGTAGTTTTCGGAGTAGTAATGGTAGTAGTAGTAGTGTAGTAGACTTTGAAAGGTCTCTCTCTCAGATGGAGGGATAATAATTATAGTTTGCTAATCACAGATAAAGGGACTTGACATTGAGTCGACTCAACCGCTATTTTCTGTCTTCTTTATATTATCATATAGAATCGAGCTCAAGTTTTCGTCTCTTTTCAAACGGCAGATCTTCTTCAGTTTAGGTTCTCTTTTCGTGTGTGGTTTTCTGATGGAGTTATTTCCTCATTGGACTGGATATTTCTTGTTCCGATTTGCACACAGACGCAAAGAAATGGCTTCAAGTCAAATGAGAGGTTTTCAGAGTCAGGAGTCGAGGGAGAGAGTCGCGAGGAATCTCTCTGCTCGCATCCGTCCTAAAAGCATCCAACGACCTATTATAGTCTGCCTGCGTTATGAGGTCGCTGGACTCGCCTCTTCGCTCTTCACCGAGGGGGTCTTTGGGGGGATAGTGTCAAAAAATCGAGACTTTCAATGTTTCGATGTTTCAAGTTTTGGCAAGTTAAATGTTAAGAGAATTCAAATCAGCGGATCAATGGAAAAATGGAAAAATGGGGGTCGAGATGAACTTTTGGATGTTGTTTTTCGTGGCCTTGAAGGAAAGAAACTGCTGCTACACGCTGAATGTGGAGTCCAGAAAATGGAAGAGGTTCGTGGGCTGAGAGAGCCCACAGAATATAATAAAGCTTACAGAGCTTAGAGAGGTAGAGTTTGAACTTCTGGCACAGACCGCGGTTTGTTTAAGCAGCAGTATGGGGGGAAAAATGAGGGGTCGGCACCGCACTGGCGAGTAGTGGACGGTTGTTGTTCTACGGATACGTCCAAAACTGCGAAAGAAATTGCTGTTGTTTTGCCATCCAAAATTTAAAAGACCATGTCCGCTGTGTTCTTTTATAAGGCGAGTAGTTTTGTAGTAGTAATCAATAGGAAAGTCTGTCTACAGTTTGAGATGAATTCTTCTTATTCTTCTTCAAAAATGATTGTGAATTTCACATACGTAGGAAAGGGATCCCACATAGGATCCAAGTTGGTTCTTCTTATCATCGAGTGACTTCTGCTCTTCTTTACTTCTTCGTTGCGTCCTGGGGGCAGGTGTGCCCCGCGACAGTGCCCTTTGTATCGCCCTTAGCCCCGGGGGCCCGGCTCCAGAAACCCGCTGCAGCCGTGAATTGCGATGGCGCCCCGGGCTGGGGTAGTCGACACGTAGAGAGTGGGGCACCGCCGACTCAGGACTCGATCACAGAGAAGGAGACGACGTAGTAGTGTAGAATGTAGAATGTAGTAGTAGTATATAATAGATATAAGAGCTAGTATAGGGTGGGTTGTCTTCTAAGCAGAGCTGGGGGACCCTTCTCCATAGGAGCTGAGCCCTTGTTTTGCTCTGGTATCCGTCCTGGCCTTTGATCCTTTGTTTCTTATAGTTGTAGCATTATTGGAAGACCACTTCTTAGAAGAGCTTTCCGCACTGGATCTTGTGGCAGTTCTTGCCGGACTGGAACTGCTTGTAGTAGGCCTTGTACTTGGCGGGCACGAAGGGATCGGCCATCCTGGAATGAGGAAGAAAACAATGTGTCAGACCTCTGGCGATTATTCTTTTTGAAAGTGAAATTTTCTTCCTATTCTCGTCATGCATTTGGCTTGTATTATTTGAAGGGGAAGAAGAAGACGAAAAGGCGGCACTGTCGGCTGTTTTCACTTTTACTTTTCTTTTCTTTGGCCGAGCCGCACACAAAACAAGAATGGAGAAGGAAGAAGGAATTCTACCGCTGCTGCAGGCTGACGGGAAAATCAGGTAAAAACCTTCGATATGGCCAAAGTTCTTGTTTGTTCAAATGCCTGAGCATTTCTTCCTCAGAAGGAAAAAGGGAAAAACAGACAGACGGACTTGGGGAGTGAAATCACATGGAAAAAAGTCCATATAAAGTCAATTTGGCCGACATGTTTTTGGCCGTCAGATGTCCTTAAAAGACGTTTAACTTTCATGATCGTAAAACAAAGTGTGAAGAGGGACATAAAAATGTTCTAATTTGCAATTTAATTTACCTGGCGACAGAGTTCTCCTTCAGTCCAACGTCGGAAGCAAGGCCACCGATCTCGCAGGCGATCCTCTCCATGCACTCCTCGCTCTCAACCACGGACATGTAGATGTCGTTGACGCGCTCGACAATGTCGGTCATGGGGCTCACATCTAAATAAAAGGAATTCGTATATTAGATAACGTCGTGGAAACGGGAAAAGAATCAATCATGGGCAAAATGGGTATTATCATCATCTTCATCTTGGAGTTTTCTCCGAAGGAATTTCCGACGTGGGCGACGAAAGAAAGAGAAATTTGACCGTTTTCTTCTTCTTCCTTGCGACCTAGTTCAAGAGGTTGTAAGCTCAGCAGGCAGGTGAGCGGTGTTGCCTTATTCTTCTTGCTATGCTTGCATGGGCAGCAGAAAAAAGGGAACTTGCAGAGAATAATATGCTAACACATGTGTTAAGATACTTGGAAAATAATGCAAGTTTAAGGACTCTGAAAGTTTTATGTTTCATCCTTGAGGCAACACCAAAAAAGCTTTAATGCTTTGTGCTCCATTGCTCAAGGGGGCAAAAGAACAATATTTTGGCTCCTTAGCGACGACCCAACGGCATATAAGGAGAAGAAGTTTTTGCTGCCGCTCTGTGACCTACATTATTGCCTTGTGAAGGAGAAAATGTTGAGGGGGCCACTGGGCCAATAGAATATAGTTTCTCCTCCTCTCAAAAAAGTGAGAGTGAAATTGACATGAGCGCTTGTGATGGATGAGATGATGATACTACGACCATAAAAATTCTTTAAATTGCAATGGCATTGTGGACAATTAAAATGTTTTGCTCAAAGGAAAATATTAACCTTGACACAGTGCCATTAAAAATAACAATAGATTTGTACTCTGAGGGGGTTAGTCATTATATACACGTAATTATCTTGTGAGAGAAAAAACTCACAAGTGAAGGCAACAAACAACACAACACCTGGCATGCAATTTCGTATAGTACGATAAGGAAAAAACGGTTTTGTGTGCCCGACCAAATTGAATGGTAAACTGGCCTTGACCTGTTCACTGTGCTCAGTATGTTGTGTTGTAACGGTATATGTGCTTGAAGTGCTTTTGTATAATGTATGTGCAATGTGCTCGTGTGTGTTCTTACCGCCCTCGATGTCACGCCTCTTGCGGCCCACGTCAACTGAGGTGACGGTGGGGAACAGGAGGGAGAGACCGAAGATGATGAGAATGGGGATGATGATGGTGGACAGGTCGAAGCCGCCCTCCTCCTCGTAGCCGGCGGTCTCATAGCCGCCATAGCCGGAGCCGGACGAGGCCGCGGCGTAGCCGGCGGACGGCTGGGAGTAGCCGGTGGCGGGCGCAGCGTAGCTGGCCGCGGGCTCGGAGTAGCCTGAGGCGGGGGCGGGGGCGTGTGCGTGCTCGTGGGCATGGCCACCGGCCGTGTCCCTACGGACGATCTCGGCGGCGGACGCGGCGCCGGCCAGGGCAAGACCAACTACGAGTTTGCTGTACATGGTGAGTGGAGGTGAAGTAGTGTTTGAGTGCGTAAGACGCGAGAGTGCGAATTAGAAGTGTGTGATATGGGGTAGGTGCGTTTGTGCTTGTTTCTGTTGCGATTGCTGCTGAAAGAGAGTAAGAGGAGGCGGACGTCAGTCGAGGACGACAACACTCACCGCCTGTGTCACGACGCTTGCGGCCGGTCAGGGACACATACGTGGGGAACAGGAGCGAGAGACCGATAAGCGCGAGAAGGGGGATCAGGATGGAGGTCAGGTCGAGGCCGCCGCCGGCGGGCTCGGTGCCGTAGCCGGTGGCCGGGGCGCCGTAAGACGGCTCGGGAGCGCCATAAGAGGGGGCGGGGGCGCTATAAGAGGGTG
>LR138114.1:7407-27865 GCA_900659605.1 Tisbe holothuriae | reverse complement strand
AGTTGTAGGCGATCATGTGCTGTGAGTGCGAGTTCCTGCGCTTTGAGGTGGAGGGGTACTGCATTAAGTATGACCTGGAGTCCGGATAATGGTGTTCCTTTGTGGCATCCGCTTGTGTCGCCTTTGATAGGTGATGTTGAGCCAGAGCAAGAACCCCTGCATAGAGGACTGTGCACTTCTAATTGCCTAGTACATATTACCTACAGGAGTGTACCAAAAAAGAAAAGTGCCAAAAAATGGCAATAATAAATATTAATGCATTAAACAAAATGTTTCTTGCTTTGTATGAGTCAAATTTCATGGCCTTAAAAGCAGTCTTCAGCAGAAAGCAATATTTTTTAATGAGCTGAGTTAAGTCAAAGATATTTTTGGTACACTCCTGTAGATAAGTGTACATACCTCTTTTCCGTGGCCCTTGGCCTGAGCAACTCGACCTTGGACAAAAATTCCAGCAATTGACCCGTCCTTCTACCTTCGCGTAGGCTCCTTTTCTTTGACAAAACATTTATTATTTTCTCTCCAATACTGAGCCATTGAGATTCTATAATTTGGGAGCCTATAAGTAACTTAAAGGATCCCTTACTACATTGTATAATTACTATAATCTCAATGCACTCAGCATGCTTGTGTGATACTATATATTGAGTTCGGTCCAATGAGTTTTACTACTAGAGTAAGTAGTAGTAAACTCATTGGTTCGGTCAAAGGAAATCCGCCTTCGGCAAGTGGATAAACGTATTCGGACAGAAGAAAAACAACTTCGGTCAAATGATAAACCTAGCCGAAAATTCGGCCAAAGTATATTCTCCCGGTCCCACAGCTTCTTTGGCACGCAGTCTTGCACCGAGGAGTCGCAGTTCAATGGCAACTCCAACCTGCAGAACGCCCAGAACACCCAACAGGGTGGGATTCGGTTTCTCGATATGCACATCGGAGAGAACGGAGGCGGACGTGCGTTCACGGGCATCATTGTAGCCTCCTTCATTGCTCTTCATGGTGTGATGCTCTACTTCTGCTTCAAGAAGGCCAAGAAGCACCTTACCAAGCATGTGGAGAGAAGGAGTGTGAACAGAGTGGCCAAGAGAAGAATCAAGGACCTGGAAGCCACCATTGCCAGGAACGTGGCCAGCGCACCCACGGGAAGCAACCCGTTCCCAATGCCGGCAAGGACCGGTTTCCCAATGCTCAAGTACGTTCCCGAGTAAACAGGAACAACAGGAACGCATATCATACACAGAAGTAGTACCCAGTCGAGTGAGAAGACAAGATAATCAGTAGTAAAGAAGATCCGCAGAAAGCATAAGTGGAAGGAATATTATGGCATCATCTTGCAGAAACTTGGACAGTGTGAAAGTATGTAGAGCAGATGATAATGAGTTATTGAGATCTCGTCGGTTCCATGACCAACGTTTGTACACTAATCATTGTTACAAAATATTAGCCAAGAGATTGGCCAGTTACACTTGATACTTGCATGCATCAGACATACTCATTAATAATAACCATGTTACTGCTCCTCCTTGCTCGTGACTGCCCTTGACAGACCATCCTTGAACTCTTTGTACACTGTTTCATAGCCGAGCACTCTTCCCCTCTGTTGTAATTCATCTGGGAGGACGTCCTGTGTGAAGAAATCACGCACCCTTGCCTCCACTCGCCTGATGAGGCTCAGCTGTGCCTTTCTCTCCACCTCGCTGAGCAAGACCGCCCATGGCAAAAGTTAATCTGGGCTCCGTTTGGTGTAAGGAGACTTGTGATATGGTTGGTAGGGAATGACTTTGTACGACTTCCCTCTATCCTTGAGCATGACGGTGAGTGCCGGCTTGGTCCTGCCTGGGTAATCGGGCGCCTTTTGTTGCTCCATGTCCACATATTGTTTTCCCTCCAATATTGCCCCACACGCCTCACAGTCTACTCCAAACGAGTTACTACTGGAGGGGGTCCATGAACCCCGTGTCGAGCGCCTCGTCTGTGTGCTTCCCTTCCAGTCCACTTTAAACAAGTTACTACTAAAGTGAAAGCTGCCACGGTACTCTGCGCTGCATTGTGCCCTGATAGAATACAAGCGCAGCGTAGAAGAGAATATGCTTCTAGCTGAGTTGGCGAAGTGACTCAGTTCGCCGTCATTTCAGATGATGGGTTCGGATATTTCACTATAGGGGCGCTAATGAACTTCATAGCTGCAGCTTCCCCTTTCGTAGAAATGAGGAACCCATCATCTGAAATGCCGGCGACAAGAACTCAGCTAGAAGCATAACTCTTTCTATATGGGTAGGCAGCCACTCACGTCCTTCTGGCTGGCCTCTTAGATCTTGGCGCAACCCAATCTGGTAGTGTTTTTTTTCAAGCGCACCCTAGTCATAGTGAGTCACCAAGTAAGTTTCAGAATACTCGGTAAAGGGACAAATGAATCAATTTATCCTGCTCAATATTTGCCTTTTCGGCCTTGTTGAGCTCAGCTACTGTACCTTACCCTGGAACTTATGGCCCCTTGCCGTACAATCAAGCAAACTGTAGGTGGCAGTTTATTATGTAATTTAAGACAGTCTATGTAATGAAAGGCACTCCATGTAATTAACGGTAGCTTATTAATTAATTGCAGTTTATGTAATTAAAGCAGCTTATGCAATTAAATGCACATATTTGTTATGAGATGAGATTTGAGATCAAAAAATTAATATACTGTCCGCATTATTCTGTCCGAGTTATTCAGTAGCTGACCACATAAAATTAATTTCGACACTAGTTTTGGCAAAATACATTTTGAGATAGTGTTTTTGTTGCAAAGTCGGCGTTGTTCCGCTTCCCCCTTGAAGTATGTATTAAACGCAATAATTAATAATAAATATTACAAGCACTATGATAAGAAAAAACATCATTTATTTTAAGTGGATTGTACAATTAGTTCAAAACAACAATGACATTGATTTATTTTATGATGAAAAATATTGTTCCGTCAGATGATCAGAGTCGTCCATATACACTCGCTATATACATGAAAAGCGAAAGGGGGAACTCTGAAGGGCCGCTTGATCCGTCTTGTTTTTATTTGTATTTATGTGCCTTCAGGCAAATTTCCATTTAATTTGTGAGATGCTGCTATATGTTTGGCCAAAAGGTTCTTACGTGTGATATTTTACTTCTTCTAAATGACTTAATTTTAGGATCTCCCCCACCTGGATTGGATGTATAATTTGCCGATGTGTGCTGGAGCAGCTGCTGCAGTTATTTTGAGTCTATCTCTACTAAAATCTTCTCCTCTTAGCGGCAGCCTTCCTTGGCCAAGCACACACACCCTTTCCAGAACTTAAAAATGCTCTCTTTACCCCAGATTTACTATTAAAACTGCCGCCAACATTGCTGCTGTTATTGTTTCTTATTTGCACAACGTATCTCAGTGCGCTCTGGCAGTTTTGATAGGTCACAAACTCCGAGTTATCCACAATGAAAGAGTTTTGGAACGCATTAAAATAGCCCTTCTTTGCGCATTTAGCCTTCAGTTTATCTTCATTTTCGATCGTCTTGCCAAGAGGCACCTGTAGTCCGTTAGAAATAATCACGGTATGCCTGGGGTCTGGAATGTTCCTTCCCACGGCTTTGGTTGAATGGTATCCTTTTCCAGGCAGGGCATCGTTGCCGTAGCTGTAGTCCCTGATTTTCCTCTCGGATCCAAGAGCTATATCGCACAGCAACATGTAGTTGTTTTCCGTTGTTCCGTGCCGGAAGTCAAAGGTATAATTGAAGCTTTTATCAAACACGTCTGCTGTGTAAAGACCGTTTCCAAACGCCTTCCCCGAAATGGGCACGGAAGGAGCGTTGACCAGAAGGCCGCTCATAAAAATGCTCATCAGGTTGGCGGCCTTGCTTCCGTGCCACAGGAGGGTCCTATTTGACTGCACGCGCGCAGAGGAGCCTTTAGTAGATAGAACAGGTCGATCTGAGAGCAGTTCCTCTGGGCGACTGAGTTTATAGATGCAACCAATGTTCCTGTTGCAAGCTCCACTCGAGTTATACATGTAGTGCATAATAAGTTTGGCCTCAGAGCTGGTGCCTTCTAGAGCCTCAACGTGGCAGCCTATGGCCTTGTAAATGTAGTCCAAAGGATTGATTTCGTTCTTGCGATACATCGCTCCTAATAGGAGCCTCTCTGCCACTTCCAATTCCAGCATACTGCCAACGCGGTACTTTTCCTGTTCAAGCAGAGCCGTGCTGTCGATAGGAGCCAATCGAATATATTCGTATCCCTTTTTGGGCAGCAAGTGGTAGTATTCCGAACTCAGGGAGCAGATATCTTCCAGTAGATCCGCCAGTCTCTCCGTAAGAGCGTCTGTATTGTTCTTGTATCTCTTTTGCATCACCACTTCCTTGTCGGCAATGAGCGGCTCCAACTTGATCAGCAAATCTTGGGCCCGTTGGATGCCACTGCGCTGAATTCTCCCGAACGGAACTGCGTCCTGATCTACGCCGACCTTTTTGTACTGGTCCACATAATATCCCACTCTTGCGATATCAACGAAGAGCTTCTGAATGGCGTGAGGCAGCTTTGAGGGAACGTCAGAGGAAAGGTCCATTTTCAAAGCGTTTCGCGTAACATGTTTCAGATGCTCCGTTTCCACGGGCCTGTATTTCTTCTTGATTGCTTCAAATTCTCCCCCTACCTGAGCCGCCCAATCATTGCCGCTCTTGGCCTTGAATATCTTGGCAAACTCCTCCTCGGCCTGCTCAGCGGTTCCAAATGGCGTGTTTTGGTACTGACCATCGTCAAGACCGATGCGTCCCCATTGAGTGAAGAGGATCCACAGCTCCTTGTGCTTCTCTTTCCATATCTGCATACGGTAGAAATTGTAAAGGCCCCAGGCTCCGAAAGTCACATCAACTTTGGTCATGAGGACGGAATGACCTTTGTGAACAGAGCCGTCTTTAACTATGCATCCTCTTGGCTTGCTAATAGTCTCATCTTTGTTCGACTTCAATATTTCCTCTTCTTCTTCTTCTTCCTCTTCCTCTTCTTCTTCCTCCTCGTCATCATCATCGTCCTCTTCTTCTTCCTTGTCGTCATTATCATCCTCTACCATGCTCATGACGTCGTCGCTGACCGCATCCTCATCGTCCATTGCAACGTCCATGCTAGCAGAGCCCCGCTTTTCTTTTCGATTGGCTTCCTCCTCAAGGATATTCAACATGGAAAGGGCATCAGCGGTTACGTCGTGAGTAAAATCTGTCCGATCACAGGTGTTGAGAAGTGTCTCGGAAATGGGCCCACATTTTGGGGGGATTTCTGTTCGGTCAAGTTTCCGAGCTAACTTTGCTGCTCCAGCCTCTATTGCCAGTGCGCTGGCAGTGGTCAAAACACCATTTGAGTCAAGGAATTTGCCCGCAGTGGGGACTCCAGCCTTGATTAAAAGATCCAACATTTTGTCATTATCAAATGTCATCGTAATTCCAGTCATGAGCTGATCCTCCAATTGAACACAATGGTGGAGGGCGTTACGGCCACGTTTATCGGTTGCGGTCACATCCAAGGAAATGACCCGTTTGCCAACCTCAGACTCTTTAAGGTTGAGCAGTTGAAGGACTAGTTTCTCATCGTTGGTCTGAACAGCGTGCATGAGTGGAGTTTGGCCCAATGAGTCCGGCAAGTCTAGATTGCAGGAGCAAAATTCATTCTCCATAAAGACACTAATGACTTTGCTTTGTCTTTTAACGACGCTGACGATGAGAAGAGTGGTGTAGGGGATGGTGGAATCACATGCCAGGCCGTTAAAAGTTTCCTGGCTAATATCTTTTGGACAGAACCCTCCAATCAGTGGGGACAAACCCTTTAGTTGGAATTTATGGTTAAGTTCTGCCCCTTTTTGCAGTAACAGCTCCAAGCACTTGAGTCCTCCAGAGCTTTGATCCAAATCCAAGTCCCAGAAGAGAGCTGCAAGTGGGGTTAACCCACGGTCATTTTTCAATTCAATGCTGGTGACAACAGAGCCAAGTTTCAACAGCTCCTTGACCAACTCCAAATTGTGTTGCTTGCAGGCGTAATGCAGGGCAGTACTGTGGGAAGCATCAACTGCGGCCGGATCAACGCCCGACTCCAGCAAGATTTCAAGAATGTCAATTTGAACGGTCAAATTGCTGGACGGATTTGCCACCTCCGCTAGGCAATGAATGAGGTTCTTCTCCCCGTCAATGGTTGCTCTCAGTTTTTCCAACGATACCTGCTTTGCAATCAGAGTTTTGGCAAATTGCATGCGACCGTTCTTCAATGCAATGTACACCGCCTTGGCATAGGACATTCCATAAGCTTCCAATTGCTGCAAGGTCATGTAAGTGACCCCAAGCCAATTGTTAACAATCACTCCTTGGAACAGCGAGAATTTCTTGTCTGGTTCTGGAGAGAAATGTTGCGGAAGGAATGCAAACTCTCGGATACGGCTTTTCTCGTCTGTCTTAGAATCTGCGTCAGCGTCATCATCCTTTGCTGCCACTGGCGTCACATCGACGTTGACATTTGCTCCCTTTTGTAGCAACATGAGGGCGCAACCCTCGTGCTGGCCCAGAACGGAATAGGCCAACGGACTGTTGCCCAAGCTATCTACTGCATTGATGTCGGCTCCCTTTTGGAGCAGCAACAGGCACGAGACCGTGGCCCCTCGATAGGCCGCGTAATGAAGCGGCGTGGCACCAAAATTGTCCTGCTCATCAATACAGTCGCTGTCCATGGCTTCCACGAGCATGCTACACACCTCAATGGGATCCATTCGGCTGTGCTCCTTATGTTTGTCGATCTTGACAAAGGCGTAATGTAGAGGATATCGGCCACGATAATCCTTGGCAAATACGTTGCACTTGTTTCTCAGTAAGGTCATCTCCAAGTCCAGACTCTGATCCGCATTGTCTGTCGATTGGTTAATGGACAGATGAAGTGCGCTTCGTTTGGTCACCCGATTGGTCACGTTGACGTCAATCCCGGCTTCTATTAGGTCTTTGAGGATGGAGAGGCATAACTTGCTCCCCCTGTTTGACATGCAGCGGGAACTGGCCACCTCTACCAGGTGTTTCTGATGTGCACCACCAGTGCTGTCACGCACCACAGTCCTCTTCATATGGACATCCGACTTGCCTTTTAGAAGAAGGGTGACCATCGGTCGATCAGAGCGTTCTACTGCATCCAGGACGGGACAGCGGAGGTAGTAAAGACGGTCTTCGTCCTCGTCGGCATCATTTGACTTGAAATATTCCGCTGATTCGTAGGCGTGATTAACATCAGCTCCAGCTGTTATCATTCGCTCGACTCCTCGCAGATTACCAGAGAGAGCCAGGCGGTTAAGAATGGTCTTGCCGAAAATATCAGTAGCATCCAATACTAATGAAGGAGAAGAGCTTGAGGAGGAATCCAATAGTAGACCGAGCATCAGCACAAAGGTCGAGTTTGCCATGGATTCTGGCTCAGGGGCTAAGGCAAGACTCTCCAGCACTGAGATAGTGCTCCGGCCAGAAATTTTGCTGCCATGATGGATGATGTCCTGTTTTATTGTGTATGACAGTTGAGGACTCAATTGAGACACAAATGAGGAGACTAAAGTCTGGAACACGGTCCATTTCTCATCGTACCCAACCAGGTGACCGTCATCCGTGAACTTTAAATCGCCGTACAGGGCACTTTGCAATGGTTTGTCTTTCACCATATCCTTCATTTTCGGCCCCGGTGAAGAGGCGTAGGTCTTGCACAGACGTAGGAAGGCAGTGTTCTCTTCTCCTCCGGGTCTTGCTTCCACAAACTCCTTAAGACCCGGTCGAATTAGACCGCGCTTATTCAACGCCAAAATGCATTTGCTCAGCTTTTCGAAGATGCCTTGCTCTTGCTCAATTCCAATAAAGCTACAATAGTCTGAAAAGCGATGTAGGATTGTTGCATATTGGGGCTTTGTCTGCAATAATCCGACAAACGACAAGTCTTTAGCTCGTTTCAGCATTGCTTCCAGCAGGGTGTGCATGAGCTCATAATTTTTCCTTCTAAACATGTCAACGTGAATTTGCATCAATTTGCATATTGGAAACTCTTTCTTTTCGCTCATTTGTAGAGGACAAGCTCCTTGTGCCAGGAAGAAAGTTATAAACTTGATTTGGAGTCCCCGTTGCTGCTTCCAAGTTTTGGCAAGTTGTCTTTGACCTTCAGCGTCCATGTAAATGTTAGTATTGGGCAAAGGTTGATATTCCGCCAGAAAATGCAGAGCATTGAGTCCGTCGTTGTCGCAGGCGGCGGGATCCGCTCCCCTGCGCTTAATCATGTCTTGCATTTCCTCAAATAACTCTTCCGTGAGTGGTTTTTCGGAACTAAGGTCTGTGATCATATTAAGCAGCACAGTTCGCCCCTTTTCATCTCGAAAGTTGATGTCTACGCCTGGCTGATCGAGGAGATGTTTGCCTATACCGACGTGTCCCTTCAGTAGCGCAATCGCCACAGGGGTGAGCCTCCATTCATTGGCTGCGGCAATATCTGCCCCTGCATCCAACAGAGTGAGTACACAAAAGTACCAGCCATAGGCACAGGCGTAGTGCAGGTTCGAGTTGCCAGAAGAGTCCACTCTATTAGCATCCACCCCTTTGGCTAGAAGGAAGGAAGCCACGTGGGCATTGCCATTCATCACTGCATGTGTGAGGGCAGTGCGCTTATATCTGTCAAGTTGTTCCGCTTTGACATGCTCAAAGAGAAATTCGACCATCTCCAAGTTTCCGTTGGCAGCTGCCATCATCAGTGGACTCACCTTATCTAGCTTTGCACTAACCGCTTTCTTTCCATCAACTCCGTATTCGAAGAGAAGCTTCACCACTTCAAAGGAGTTGCAATCGACCGCATGGTGTAATGCTGTCCAGCTATTTTTGTCCGGTTTGTTGATACCACCAACGCCCATTTTGACCAGTATTGGATCCCCAGGTTTAGCTCCGGAGGCCAGCTGCTGCTCCTTCAACGAGTCGATGATGTATTTCACCGTACTTACCCTGTTGCATCTGCAAGCAGTCATGAGAGGAGTCAAACCAGACCGGTCAATGTCTTCAAGATTGGCTCCTCTCTTGTGAAGGTACTTGAGCGCGTTGGGCTCTTCTGCGGCCGCAGCATAGTGAATCAGTTTCTTCAACTCATCGTCGGCAATGTTGACGTCAGGGCAGACAGCAAAAAGCTGCTCCAGGGGACTGGTGTTGCTGTTGATGGCTGCACAGTGCATTGGAGTGAGTCCCCTGGGGCCCTTCTTTCGACAGCTCACCTCTCGAATGGGGCCTTGCCACTTTTGGTTGCCACGGACTAAGGCCTCCTGGTGAAAATGATTAAAAGACCCCATCATATTTTGCTTCTTCATGTCTTTCTGGATGACTTCTGCTGGCAACTCCGTGTGGCCATGTCGAACTGCAAAAACCACGCCGTCACTGAGTGACCACTCGTCCACCTCCTTGGCCGCTATGAGCTCCTTGAGGACCGCCATTGACACCCCCTTAGACATCATATCAAAGACACTAAGACAGTTACCTCCTCGGTAGAAGGCAGTGTCCTTTGTAAATGCGTTGTTGCCTTCCCGACTCCCTCTACTCATGTTCAGCTTGCGAACAGCACGAACACCGAGAGTCCGAAAATTGTATGTCCCTGTACCGACCGTGGCTAGTCTGCAGAGTGGAGGAGTGACTCGAGGCTGGCTGCTCCGTTTTAATTCATCCTTCTTGGCGGCAAGGATAACTTTGAGAGCAGGCAAATTCCCCTGTAGCATGGCATGGTCCTGTGCGGTATGCACATTCGACAAGGATTTGCTCATGGACAAGCTACTAACGCTCTTCTTATCCTTGATATACTTTTTCAGCAGAGGGATGTCATTGCGTATGACAGCTCTGATCAACAGTCGACTTTGTACCACACTGGACACAAATGGGACTTCCTCTTGCGAGTCATAAAAGGGATTGCTCGTCCAAACTTTAAGGTCGGGCTTGCTTTTCAGGCGCCAATTTGGAGGCTTCGGTCCCGTCGGCTTCTTTACTTTCGGAGCTTTGGCCGGCTTGGATGCTTTAATTTTCCCCTTTGCTGTCGTCTCTTTTCCCTTTTTGGGGTTCTTTTTGTCTTTGCACTTACATTTTGAGTCCTTCTTTTTATTGGTTTCGCTGTTGCTATCCCAGGAAGGTGACCATTCATCATTGTCGATTTTCTCCAACAAATCCTCTATTCTGGCCCTCTCTGTTGACTTGAGAACCCAATGTGACTCCCCTTTCTCCTTGGATATACCTCCTCCTTGCACTCGTGTCACCACCGACTTGAGTTCAATGTGACTTCTCTGCTTGACGAGTTTGTATGTATTTTCGTCTCCTCCTCCTCCTTCAGTATCTAGGGATTCCAGCCATTGTACATCAAAGCTGATCTTTCCCTCAGGAACCGCTGCAGTGGGACGGCACAGCCAGAAGCCGGCATCCTCGTCGCCGACCACTGCTATGAGACTGCGAGCAGGAAACAGTCTCATGACGACCTGGATAAAAATGTTATAAATAAGCAAGATTGCTATCGACTTCTATTGGAGAATAATTGGATTTACACTTAAGGCACAAAATGGCTGCCTCTCTCTTGAAATACTATGATTGTATTGTAATATACAGTTGATAAAAGTTAGGACCTATTAACATTAATCAGAGGTAATGAAAGCTGCTATTATGTTACTAATAAATATTGTCACTCTGTTTGCAATGGAGTACCATGAAATAAGTGGGTGAAAAATATTCTGTCTTACCTGTGTGTCGGCTGGCGGCCGATTAAATATTGCAGGAGTTTTCTCTCTTTTAAAAAGCTAGACAATTTTTGAATGTACAGGAATGAACTTGCTGACGAGCAAGTTTTGGCATGCTTTGAGTTTAGAGAGTTCTCGTGCTTTGCCTTGCTGTACGTATCGTATATATGTGCGCACGCACATTTTTTAAATCTTTTTAGCAGGCCCGTTCTGCAAGACAGAAACATATAGCTATTATACGTAGGATATGTAGGCGGTGATGGGAATTTTAAATAGGCCCGCCGATTTAGGCCTCTATTATGATTAACTTTAGACCTATATGTTTGCTAAAAGTTTTGTAATCTATTATGTTCTTATGACCGGCCAGAGTTGATTTATGCTTCTTCTCAGGGACAGAGGACAGAGACATTCTAGCTTGTAGTAAATGACGTTCTGCAATGGAATCTGGAGAAAACGGTTCATATTCACCTAAACTCTTGGCTGCTCAGATGAGCCCTGGTCCCGAAACTTTCAACGGCCTTCCTCGTTTTGGGTTTAAATATTTGGCTTTTATTTAGCTTTAGCTGATTCTGCCCAAGTAGCATACAAGGTTAGCCAAGCCAATGAGAACTATATACAGGGAGCAATGGCCAAGCTGATAAGAAAACAGACACTCACAGTGTGCCGCTCAGTTTATATTAAATATTATTATCTTCAGTACCCGCCGAGACTGGCTGCAGAGATTCCCGATAATAAGAGCAAAATCCCTTATTATCGCGCTATTATTGGTTTCCGACTTTAGTGCGATTATAGGAATTTCCAATAATAAGAGCCAAAATCCCGAGAATAAGAGCCAAAATCCCGAGAATAAGAGCCAAAATCCCGAGAATAAGAGCAAAATCCCTTATTCGCATTATTCTCGGAACCCGAGAATAGCGACGACCAGTCTCGGTGGGTAATGCAAAATTGAGAGTTTTAGCGGATCCCTGAATTCAGGAACCAGATCTGCCATCTGCCTAGGGTGGATCCGCACACCTCTAATGAATAGCTATCTTGTACGGCAAAATCGGGCAGGCTTCTTCTTAAGCGCTGACTATAGTATACTAGTCCCTATTGATTTTCTTACTCAATTCAACTTTGTAGAAAGGCCATTTTAAGACATGTCATCTCATGACATAGTAATATATCTACATAAATATATGTGTTTCCGCACTAATTGTATCCGCTCCACAAATATGCTTCGTGTACTTGCGTGTGTTAACATAATAATCCTCGAGACATATTAGAGCCACATAAAGTAGTATAAAAGTACACTATACAGAACATTTTCTAACAGGTATTGAAATACAATGCGCTCTCCTATCTTAAATGGCTACAAGAAATGGTGAAAAATAACCATACGAAGGTCAATTAGCACCCGTTTACCATCACAGGAGATACGAGAGCAGCCCTATTATTCATTCTAATAAAATATTTCAGCCCTATTGTGGCTAGAGAATAGAAAAGAGTGACAGTGACAGTGAACTGATACGTACCCGCCGAGATTGGTTGCAGGTATTGTCGCATTGCGACAATATTGCGACTGTTGCAATGCGACAGGACAATCCTTATTGTCGCACGCTCATTACATTAAAGTCGCACAATTGTCCGCATTGCAACAATAACAATTTTCCATGTACACATGTATGTGTCTGGATTTTTCAGAATCCAGGTCGAGTCGGTCATGACTATGTTCATGACCGACTTGACTTTGTCCGACTTACCTTTGCCATGAAAAATCCTTATTGTTGCGATTTTGCCCTTAATGTCGCACTATTGTCCACATTGTGACAGTCACATTAAAGCATGGATGTATTATACTACAATATTATACGGCCATGCATTAAAGTCGCAATGCGGACAATAGTGCGACTGTCGCAATATTTTGCGACGAATCTCGGAGGATACAACTCATCGATTAGAAGAAGTTCATTGAGTCGGAGATTAATACATGTATGAGCGAGAAGGAGAAGGGGATCTTAGAATAAATACTGGATTTTTATGGCTTAATTTCAAACTGTTTCTTAAACTATACACTGTACTGTTCCAACAATTCCATGAGTCGCCGAGGGTTCCTTGATTTGGAAATAAGTAGAAATAAACCGGACACATGAAGAAAGTCATAACAGAATGTTTAGAACAAAGTAGGATTCATTCCACTCATACATAGACACTCTGATCAAAGTAGGCTTTCCATTTCTGCATGCAACCCCATCCTTTTCTACCATTTCGCATTGCATGCCATAATGCAGTCTAAGACTTCTTCTGTTTCTAACTCTACCTGCGTAACCGGTTTTACAACAGGTGAAGTAAGACCGACCATCTTTGTTGTTATTTTTGTACCAAAATGCTGCCGAAAGTGTCGTTGTATTGCATTATTTCCACACTTTCATTTGTCATCAGCATAGACATATCTAAAGAGTACCAAGAGCTAACATTTGCTCAAAGAGGATTGTTCTCAAAGGAGGGGGATCCTGAATATAACGTCAAGCTAAAAGCTCTTAAATGGCTCCAGGGCATCATGTCCACTGGTGTTCCCAGCGCGTGCCAAGGAGCATTTGGCCCAGCAGCCTCCCTCAACACGAGCAATATCGTCGTCCAGTCCTCTTCCTGTGAGGAAGAAGGCGCCATCAGCGACTATGAATTCAGTGGGGACTTGGATTCGGAAGGAAACCTCTCCGGAAAAGGGACGCTACACATTGGACGGAAATCCGAACGACGGCAGGAAAAGTGCTTGAAAGTTGGTCACCTCTTCACGAACGAGGTGGTGATGATAACGGGAGACTTTCTGTTGGGGCTTCCGCATGGCAAAATGATCGCAGAGTGGCCAAATGAGTCTATCACCGCCGAGGTCACACTTGACCAAGGCATGCCTCATGGCGTCTATAAAATCGTTGTGGACAAGAAGAAGAGTCGAGTTTGGACCGTGGGAAGGGTCAATGCGGGGAATATGGAACGGGAATGCTGGGTAGTCACGGAGGACAAGGTAAACGAAAATTATAAACTAGCGCTAATATTAATCGATCACGTTTTACAGCATAATTTTAACATTTTTGTGTTTTCTTATACACCTCTCTTGTTTATGTAAAGTGTAGAATGGTATATTTTGTTTAGTGTAGAATGGTATTTTTTTACAGAAGAAAATTCAGTTACGCAGTTTGTGCCCCATTGAAAAACATTATAGTATATAAATTGTTTTGTCATTGTATTGTTTGCTGATTTATATCGGTGAACATTATGACACATACTAATCGTATAATAAATCGCTTTCAGGTACGCTATGGCAATTGCTCAGCTCCGTTTGTCTTCAATTCTTCTGTGCCAATACTACAGTTCTTTGGTTCGGTGGAAAATTTAACTTTCGACATTAATGAAATACCCGTTTCCGGTACTATGAGGAAATCCAATGAAGACCCTATGCTAGTAGATGCCCATGATGCAGCACTGCTTGAACTCCGGGGAGTGCACAATTGTTCAAGAGAATTTGTACTGGGTCGGTACCATCCCTCCTTTGACTATGATCTTCATAAAGGCGTTAGACATTTCAGGGCTTATCCGAACCATAACTTTTGCCCAGAGAAGCAGCAAGGGCCCAGCACTATTAAGGAGTACTTTAAAAATATGGATGCCAATCGTATCAGGGGACTCCCATTTGACCCCACGAATTTCAATGCAGACAAGGCGACACCTCTCTTAACTGACGTGGAACATCTCGAAGGACGACGCTACGAAGCCACGCTTAACTTGTTTGGGTCCTATTCCGTTGAATTCGTATACGTGGGGAAACAGACTAATGACGAGACAGACAAGTTTTATGGCTACGGGATGCTCCTTGTCCGGGCGATAAAGTACTGCCTCCGCTCCCAATGTTATTCCACGGACGTTACTCACATCTTCGGACACTTTGAGAATGGGCTCCTGGAGGGCCCCGTTTCTGTAATGACCGATGAGGGATCCACCACTTTTGGGCTTACCATGTCGAAAGGTGTCGTTCACGGTTTGGTGCTACAGACCGGACTGTCGCCGCTCTACCCCGCCAGGACAGGGAGACAAGACTATGGGGTTGTCGCAAATCAGTTTCGAAACCGAGGGGTGGCATTGCTGGCTAAATTTGTCAACGGAAGGCCCCGAGGACCGATATGGAAAGGGATGATCGGAGACGTAGAGGAAGGCATCCCCTTTATCTTTGGCTCTTTGTCCTCATCTCGTGGAAGAGCCATCACTGATGCTCAAGCTGTCTACCTGTATCCTAATTACGCGACAGGAATCATGGGAGAGTTCAAAGAAGACGTCTTAGTTCGAGGATATCTCGCTCACTTGGAGGAAGTTACATGCCATGACAACTTCATCCAAGTAAAGTTTCGCCCTCAAGCATCGGCACAAGACACGTGGTATGAGTATGACCCTCCGTCCAACGTTAGCATTGGGCGGCATCCGACACTAGAAGATCCTTACGAGAGGAACACGGTCCAAGTGAGGACATCGTCCATTCCTCACTATGGAGAGGGACTTTTCGCCAAAAGGAATGTAGAGCGAGGAGAGCTGCTCGCTCTATATTCAGGCTTTGTGTACAACTCGGAGGAGTATGAAATCGTTCATAAGGGACTTTGCAAGCAAGTTGAGGAGACCGCGAACCCGTGTGATAAATATTCAATTGGAACTTATCTGGGGGCAATTATCCTTATCCATGCTCCATTTAATTCTACCAATTCTTACAGTGGAACCTTGGGTTGGAAAACCAATAATGGCTTTTCTCCGAGGAAAAATAGTTATTTCATTGATATTGAGCATCCTAGATTTGGTCTCATCAAGGGGTTATCCTCCGAAAGAGCGCTCTTAGCTGAAGAAGAAATATTTGTGGATTATGCCTATGCTCCTATGAAGTCCGAGAGTGATGATATAGGAAATCATCAATGGTACTTTGACGAAAAACTTAAATGGGAGGAACAACATCCTAAGTAATTATTTTTATCTAACCAAGAAGCCTGTAAGCTCTTACAGGATTCTTGCATCTAACCAAATGCAGTAGATTAAATTTGGTAGTAAGTTTACCAGCAAGCATACATGATACCAGTACGTACTAAAGTACTAATAGCATCGATCCACGCCATTCATTTATGCTATAGCCATGCTCAGCTGTATTACATGTTGATTTTCGGATTTGTTATAATGAATGAGGCCTACAGCCTTTTAAGAATATAGATTACCAAAATATTTAAATATGGTGATAGCCTTTAAATATTGATACTGCCACACTGTACCACAATGCTCTCCTGGCCTTGTTATCCTTATTTATTGCATTTACCAGACTGCTTTTATTTTGTTAACACTTCATCGGTGCTGTGCATGTGACTTTACATATATATTATCTTTTATGACATTCACTTCTCCTTGAACATATGGGAGTATATTATATGCATTGTGTGCATTTTGTATGCCTTTTAACAAAAATGAAAGCAAACATTCGAAAATTACCATCCTTTTGGTGGGTCATTCGATCGAAATTAATTTAATAGTCTGTAAGTCACAAATAAAAGTCCCTCGCCGGAATCATTGCCAAACTCCTATAAACGTGTTCATAAGCTTAACTGTAGATAGGAGCAGTTTTCTGAGAAGTGTAGTACTATTCCATCTTGTGACTTCAGTTCCCTGCAGCTGTGCTGGCACTCTTCCTTCTTCTACGTTGTTCTGATTTACCCCGTGACCTCCCCGCAGTGCGCATCCGTAACGCCTGCCCCAGACTCATGCTATGCTTCCTCCTTCCACTGCTCTTGGAGTTTCGCTCTCCTACAGCAGCTGTGCCACCCGGCGGGCCCTCCTCCTGGGTGGTAACAGCGTCGTCGTCGTTGAGGCAGCTCTCGAAATCGTCTCCGTATTCCTCTTCGTCAGTTGTGTACTCGTCATCACTGTGGCCGTATTGGAGTTCGCGAATCAATTGCTTTTCTCGCAACACTTGCGTTGACAAGTTAGACGGCGTGTCTGGTATAGCATATGCAAGAATGCTGTTTAAAACCAATACCAAGTGCTGAAAGGAAAGTTTTAAATAATGCGGGTAACTTTATTTGTCATAGAGAGACACTCACCTCAAATACGGCTACAAAAGCCAACCGTCCGACAAAGACATGCATCCATGTTTTATTGATTTGGTATTCGTCGACGTGCCCTGGCGCTTCTCGATAAGCCCTGTAGCGACACATATCATGCGGCTGTTCAGTGGCATTTTCAGGAATTACTGGACCGAAATATTTGGAATCCCCATCTTCTCCTGGAAGGCCCCAGTCAGATGTTCGATACTCTGACAAGAAAGAGACACAATAATCATGAGAGCCTCAATGCGAGACGAACTACTCTATATATATACCGGCTAAGGTTGAATTAAGATAACCACGCAGAGTAAAATTGGGAGAGTAAACAAAAATATAAACCATCCTGGGAACAAAATCACTTGACAATGCGATTACAAAAGCCTAGGAAAAAATCAACATATATATAATTCCGTTAATGTCATATTTGTTGCACGTACATTAAAGACGACAGATAAGTAAGTCATTCCTTCCAGAATTCCGTACCAAATGCCAATGCTCTTGACCTGCTGACCAAGAGAGCGTCGCATTTGAGTCGTATACTTGTACGCATCCAGACGAATTTCAAAAACATTGTTGATTAATGCCAATAATGGCGCCAACGGAAACGCGGCCACAAACAGAGTCACAAAGCCGTACTGAATAACTGAAATGTAGTTGAGTGTTACAACACGTACACAAACCCAAGCTGCGTTTCCTCATTTTCGTACCCATTTCTATGTATTCGTCAAACAAATGAAGCCTATCCAATTCTTCCAAGCAGTAGTCAGCCTCCCATCTTCGCATACGAGAATCAGGTTCTGGAGTTATATGAGCTTGACGCATTTTATAGTGAACCAAGACATTCCGGAGCCAATTTTTAACTTTACTGAATTGAGAAAAAATTATTGGAGTCTCTCTGTTTGATACTTGCTTGTTTTTGCTTACGGATAATATAATTCCATTGTGTTTGAAGCCAACTGACGGCCGATCATATAAATCCCCAACATCATACATAGTTCATACAAACAGCCGGCAGGGTCGCACATGTCGGTCTTAAGTCGGCTGATCCAGTCATTTCGCGAGCCAGCGTCACCCGGGTAAGTAAAGAAACGACCCTAGGGAATCACCACAAACAAACAATGATTAGAAGCCCTGTATTCGTTCCTATACAACATTAATACCTTGAAAAAAGCCGTATAAATTAAGCTTGAATAGTAATTGATGAATTGGAAGAGAAACATCTTAAATGTGTAGCTGTTCTCATAGTCTGCCTGTGTTCTTGGGTGCTCCCAAGTAGTAATGCGCCTGGCTACAAATTGAAAGATCCAGCCTGACAGCTCAATGACAAGGGCGTTTATGGAGGCGGCAAAGAAGGTAGCAAGGATCTTTGAATATTGGCCAAAGAAGTCGATTCGGGCGGTTGATTTGTACATAAACTGAATGACTATGATCCGAAGTATTAGGACGGCAAAAAATGCACCGATAACGGCACAGAGCTGCACAGGTGAAATGGAAAATGTTAGTTTACAGTATACTACAGTACATAGTATTGTTGTGTACGTACCATAATGAGAACAATGCTGAACGTTAGTGTCAGCCGGGCAGCCTTTTCCTTGGCTGGTACATACGGTTCCTTCTTTTGTGTTATTGGGTTTAGTCTAGTTAGTTCGAGTTAGATAGGGAGCGGGGTGTCTTAATAACTTAATGTTTGTCACCTTGTAGTCTCGACTCCAGTTTCGAACTCAGCTCTAATTTCATCAGCAGAATCATCTTCCGTTCCAAGATCCCATTCCCATTGTAATATTGCTTGTCGACGCTTCCAAACTTCCAGAAAGGACGTGGCTGTAAATCATATATACAAATTCAAATCGATTTTACAATGACATACAAAATAGTGTAGACCGGGCTCTTTCTTACCCCATATGGACATAAATATAGAAAACACAATCGTTGCATTGTTATCGAAGAGATAAGTGACGCGCGAGAGAACACATGAATCCGAGAGGTTCCAATAGGGACAAAATTGGTCACATTGAGGGCACATGACAGTTTTCCCCATACCATTTAAATCGCATATATCCAAACTGAAAGTATGTTAATAGTGCAATAATCTGGTCAATATTCACAAAAATACTTTATAAGGATAGCCCGCAGAATGGTAGCTATGTAGCTATGTTCAATATCAGGGTGAGCCCCCGGTATATAATAATAATAATAGGATTACGTATTAATGTTGACGTATATGGGGCCACATAATATACAAATTGGTTGCTTTGTATGTCGTAGTTCGCGACATATTAAATTGTAGATTGAGTCCAAAGAAAAATAACATTTGGGAGATTATGGGGGTTTAATGTATTTTTTTCTATTAATAGGGTTCGGCAAAATCCATACTAATAAAAATTGTCCATTATAGTCCCTTTTCTTACCTGACTTGGTTCAATGAAGAGTTGACAGTGACACAGCCAAAAAGAAAGCAGCACAGGCCCACGATGGAGGGAATGATCAACATTTGGGTATAAAATCCGAGCCAAGCAAAATATAAGCCAATTTTTACTCCAAAGTATTTCTTGATGAGCCACAAGGGTTGTTTTCGATACCATGAACGTAATGTTGCCCATTCCAAGTATAAGATCTAAATATGGAGAAATGGACTTAATAATTGTCGTATGAAAGCCTCGTTGTATATACAGCACCCTTCTTTCATTCATATATTTAGAATTTTCCACTGGATTCCCATAATCATATTCGCCCTCATGCAGAGGAAAGGCTGCCGTGTATATTCCTTTTGATATTAGCTTTTGAATTCCAGACTAAAAAGATTTTTCGTCATTTGATTATATTGATGAGCGTGCATATTATCAGCAAAAGCGCACCTTTTCTCTGGAACTATTGTCATAACGAACGCGACATAAAATCTGCCAGACTATTTGAGTTCTCTGGATGCTGCATAAATTCTCCCATCTTTGTTTCAGAACATATCTAAATTACAGTCTCGTAATAAGCTTATATAGGCGTTAAAATGATTGATGTTGTTACTTGTCAATCCTGTCGGGCAAGAAGCCAGGGAAGAATATTCCCGGTTCCGATGGAATGGAGTCACAGTTGAATATGGATTGAACCAACCAATCACTACGCCACCAAGAGGGGGAGCTTTGACCATGGTGCTAAAGGAAATTCGTTTTCGGATAGCAGGATAATCATATGCACTCATGAGTGGTGTGGCATTTTAAACTTATTACGTTGTTATATACTGCTGATAAGGGGTCTCCTACACCAGGACAATTTGGTGGGAAAATGCAGGAAAACTACCAGAAAACGTACTCTCTCAAGAAGTTTTGTGGTAGTTTTGGGAAGTTTTCTTGCAGTTTTCCTGCAGTTTTCCCTGCAGTTTTTCTCCCTTCTCCAGCCAGCTGGGCAGTGTGTGCAATAAAGGGAAGAAGGAAAGAAGAAGTTTTCTGGGAGTTTTCCGGCACTTTTCCAGGAGTTTTCCTGCATTTTTCCTCCCAATCGTCCTGGTGTAGGAGAGCCCTAAGGATAATCAAATAATGGCATATATATATATATATATATATATATATATATATATATATATATATATATATATATATATATATATATATA
>LR138113.1:80931-91999 GCA_900659605.1 Tisbe holothuriae | reverse complement strand
ACGAAGAAAGGAAGGGAAACGAGAGAACCAAAATGTATCTTCTTGCACCTTGAAAAGTGGTGGTAATAATAATAGCACTTTTTTGCGAATATCGTATGTGTCGACCATGAATTATACCACGAAAATAATAGAGGGCCGCTTCCTCTGAAAGACAGGTTAAAAGGTAATTTTGCGAGGCATAATGTTTTAAACACACACTTGCAATGTGTCTATGTGCACTGTGTTTATCTTTTAAAGCTTCCTGAAACAAAAATCACAATGAGTTAATTTCCACTCTGACTTCTTCTAGAAGTTTGAGCCCATGAAGAAAGGAACGAACGTCATAAATAAATCCAGTTGATTAAAACAACAACAGGGTAAATGAGTTACGGCCACGGAAGTATTTGCTTCAGGGATGCCGTTTTTTCACATTTTATATGCGTAAAATGATTAAGCAGCTGATGTCGCTGACAACATGCACCGAAAACAACAACAACCTCATATTTGTCAATTTGTCAGTCATCAAAGTTAATGGATTTTCCGGCCATGTTTTGTTGGTTTTAAATCATGTGTGCTCGCCGGATATGACATTGGCATACGTGACCAAATTTGTTAACAGTTATGCAAGTATAGTGACAACATTCCTTAGAATACGTATTCCGGGTCACTCCTGACCTTTCTTCTTTACAGCGCCAACAGAACGAAGTCGCACATTCCTGAATATAATTCCTTTGCTCTTTAAAACTGTTGTCCGTGTCCCAAAATAAATCCTTTTTATCGCTCTGTCCGCCCCTACATTCAATTCGCCTCTCTTCCCAACATCCCGCCGAGATTCCTTTTTACGGTCGCTCATATCTCGGCGGGATTTTCCGCTGCGGCCATAAACTAATCTCCCACAACAACTGACCAGGTGGTGGCAGCGCGACGACAACACACAAATGTAACATGATGTGTATGCATAACAGTTGCAAATAAGACATCCGTTGTTAAATTACGGTGCAACTGTCAACATTATTCATTGGAATTAACTGTGGCCGGCTGTGTTTTCTTATAAACACGCCCACCCTTCTTAAAGAGATTCTTTTAATTACTGATAAGTTGAGCGGCTAAACCGGTTCGACGAAGGCATTTTACAACCCATAAGTCAGAGCCTCACTGAGGAGTACTGACGCTTTAAGATGGCAACAGTACATGAGAGTACCAAGATATGATAAGAATATTGCTTTAAAATGCTTCTAAACACAAAGAAGCCTTTCATCACATCTAATCTGTGAATATATTATCAGTCTGGCATGCGAGCATATAAATTACAAATGACAAACATGCAAAACGATGTGTTGCCGTTCTGACAATCGCGGAATTTACAAAGACAAATGATCTCAGAACTAATGCATATTAATACGAAAAACGCGCACAATGCAAAACTAAGCTAAAAGTGACCACTCTGTTCTTTATGATAATCAACGGTAATGCATCATTTTTCAATGGAAACGGAGAGATAAAATTAACATATATCACCAACTCTGATGCAGATAACGAAAGAATGTGAGGGTTGCCAGTTTATGCTGATGATAGCTGTTTTATTCATGCTTATTATTATAGTCATATACTGTTATAAAAGCAATGTGGCATCCCTGTTTGGGAGTGGTTTGAGCTGGCAGCCGACGGCCCGAGCACAAGTATATCAACAACAACATTCCAGAGTGACGCAAATCTCCATCTCGTGCGCGACGCATTTTGTGCGTCGTCGTCTCGTCCGAGTGGCGCCAACTCCATCAGCAATCAGCCGATGCCAACATCAACAGCAGCGTCTTGAGATCAGGGAGGGGGAAATTACTTTAACTTTATCGTATAAGAGTAATAATACTTTAGGTCAGAACTAGGTGGAATTACAACAATATAAACATTCTTCTAAATGAATTACTTCATACAGTTATTGTTGTTGATCATGCGCTGTTGATCATATCTTGTCGCCAAACATGTAGATGATAGATAAATCAATGTTTCCTCTAACGAATAGGTTGTTGAATGTTTTAAATAGCCTATATTAAGAGCGGTTAACACAATTTGAACACAAAGTGAACAGAATCATCCCACAGACTGCAGTAATATTAATAACATTGGCTGTCAGCAGAGGATTCCATTGAAACGGGAGTAGGAACGTAATCAATGGCGGCCGACGCCATCATCATCATTTCCTTCTTGGCATCATTAGTATGCAACGAAGCCCAGTTTTTTTATTCTTTTTATATTTCACGGATAAAAACTAGGCGGCGGTCTCCCCGTATAACGGCACATTGTTAAGAATAAGCCAAGTTAATCTAGAAAAATCAGTAGGTAGTTGAGTCTTCATTGTCGCCGCCGCCGCGCCGTAGAGATATAATCAATTTCAATCTCATTTTGGGGGTTCTTTTTCTTAAACCGCAAACAACGATCTTAGGGATTGTGTCGTTGGCGGATATAACGTTAGTCTGCACTCTACACCCTCGCGGTTTGAGGTCCGTCCCATTGACAACTGTTGATGTCCCCCGCAATTCAATTGCACAACATATTCAGTGAACAGCTCCTTAGAACACATAAAACAATCCTGCTTAATATGCAACAGTTTGTTCATGAATTTACAGCTCAAAATTACCCTGATATTCATGCTGTGTGTTGTGTAGTAAACAATAAAGATAATCTCGAAATGTCGGACTATAAATAAACACCCTGCAAAATTGCGACCGCGTTTTAATCTGCCTCATGAAATCAAGTTTTTATGCGTCGTCAGAAATGCGCGTAATATGAGTTATAATTGACGCATCGTGAGCGTATCATCGCCCTTATTTCTTCCGCAATTTAATTGCCACTCAACCATTTTGATCCCCATTCTAATTGTGCTTTTGTGATAAGACACCTTTTCATTTCACTCAAAAATGTTAAAGAGGCTCAAAGCCGGGTTTCTATTGTAAACTGTTAATTGAATTCAAATGGAGCTCTGATTTTAAGCTGCAGAAACCGACCTCTGACATGGATATAATAGCTCTGGCAACACCGTTTTTGACGCAATTAACCCTCTTTGTTGCAAAATGTCCGACATGAGATGGGATTTATGACGCAGATGAGGTGCGTAGATGGAATCTGCCCAGAATGTAATGGAGCATGAAAAGGTACATTACGCACATAAGGGTACCAATTAAGGAGTTCACGTAATATAGGCTGATTATGTCAATAATGTTAATTTACTCTTCATTTGCCGAATCTCCTTGCATAACATATCCGACCCCGATTTCAACATTCCAAAACCACGATAAATATGTGTGTACTTGACAGAGGTGGGTCTACATTTGAGACTTCTTAATAGAACAGGGAGAAACCAATTAAAGGGCCGGGGAACACTTGCATCTAGTTGAAAACATGTCTTTCTATGTACTCTTCTTGTAACAACAGTTCTTTCAGTATATATGTGGAGTAAATAGAAGTTTAAAAGTTCCTCTGGTACATCCGATATTTAAATTCTTCGTTCATTATATAATCCGCCCGCCGCCGTCGCCGCATCTCTCATCTCCATTTTCACTCTGAATGAATGAAATCTCATTCCACAGGCCTCGCACCCACCCACAGCCCATCCCGGCGCACTCACACACGGGACATAACTTGGGCCTATTACACAAAGCGAGCGTATATGCGACGGCGGCGAGGCCATAAGATGGTGAAAGTTTCGCTTGATGTGGTCGAATTCATACTGTTCCATGTGGAATGAATGAGGCAGAGTTTTAAGAGGGTTTTCCTCGTTCTAAAAGGAACGGTTTCTTATAGTGTGACATAAATAATAGGATCTCTGTTTATCTAAATTGGGCTCTACTTTCTGTACTTAGCCCCAATAATGCTCATTCTTTCGGCCATTATTGCATGCATGTCTAGGCTCTGCAAACCATTAACAAAAAGGACAAACAAGCTGGCGGCGACAGCGGAATGGAGCAAAAACCAAGTTCATTTCCTTATGAGTACGCTGCGAATTATTATTACTATTATTCTATTATTGCTATCTCGTTTCTGTGTCTCCTTGCCTCGCGTACACCCAGCTGGGGGCAAAAAAGGTCAGCGATGGAGCCCCGAGTTCTCAATATAAACATGTTATAATATGAATTAAACTTGAGCTCGTTTTCGGCAACCCAGCTCTGATGTCTCTGCTTCAAGTCGTGCTCCGTTGACAGATTCAGCACATTTTTAGTAAGGATATTATTCGCGCATGCAATTGGAGCAGAGGCCATTATTATTTTATTTGCGCCAAAGGAATTCGTGTACCGAAATGGAGACATTTAAATTAGTTCTGCAATGTCTCGTCTTTTAGTCATGGAATATTTTAGACCGTCTTTGTTTGATCATAACTTCATTTATTTTAAAACATCTTTTTATCTCTCTCCGTGGTGTCGAAAATCGGATCTTTCTTTGTCTAAAAGCAAAGCTTGTAAGCGTAATCTCTTTGTTAGCAGATACTTCCTTCTCCTCCGAATAAATAAGATGACATTGCCCAAAAATAATAAAATCTTCTCAACATCTCGCTTCCGGCATCAGACCAATATTGTTATTTTGTATTCAAGCACAAAAATGCCACTTCATCATAACATTAAAATAAATTCCTTTGGGATTGGATCATACGGAGCCAATCACTGCTTTACGACTGTCAGGGTTGACCAATGAGCGGTTGTTTTATGGGCCAAATGAGCACATGTGGCCAAGATCATGTAAAGAAAGTGGCAACCCTGAACAGTCTCTTATTTGCGGATTAGACTCGGAAAGGGAAGATTCCAATGTTGGATTTTATATGCGGCCAAAAGATCATGTTTTGAGGACGTTTCAAAGGATCCCGCAGACTATAAAATATCTCATTTTTGCTGAGTCATTCCCTATCCACTCATTGAGCAAATATAATGCTTAAGTACGGATATAATAATGCGCTTACTCCAATTATTCGGTTCATGTGTGTGTGCATAAACTCTTCATAACGACCTTAAAGAAGTGCAATTAATTGCATTTCCGCCTTGTGTACACATTTATTATCCATGCACTCTGAACCCGTCGTCGTGCCCAGCTGAGAATCGTATTTATTATAATCTATAATCAACACAGCAGTCATGCCCAGTTTGCCCCCGGGAGAGATTAACAAATATCGCATCACGGCATCTACTTCTGTCCCAAGGACCGAGATCTACATTAGGGACGACATTTAAGCCCAATAACTGCACAATCTTTAACCGCGTTGTATTAACAGATACTTAGAATTCGTCCAACCATACCAACCATACCAAACACTTCTTATTTCTAGTAAAATGTGAATACTAGTCAATATTTGAAGATATCCCTATTACATCATAAGCAGATTATGAGCCTTTTTAGAGCCCCGCATGTATACTTCAATTTCTCAAAAAGCCATTGTAACCTGACATGGTGACATACATGAGATGAAAGAGCAAATTCTCAGGATTTTTTTGGTGTATAGCACTTGAGTGTTCCCAAAAAGGCCTTTTCGTGGTCGATATTTGTTCTCATTATGGTAGTGGGCCTTCGGTTGGTATCCCTGATACAGAAGCCAATTTTTGCGCATATCGCGTGTTTCTCCCAAGCTCATCATCACCCAGATAGATATCGCTGCTGCCTTATTCCCGAGGCTAAAATTATTTTTGAGAGGTCCGTCGTCGAGTGGGCACCAATATGCACACAAAGCGCGCCGCGGCTGCAGTTGCTACAGGCGGCTGGCCGTCGAATGTGCGCGCGCGTCCGCGCAAAAAGAGGCCTTTTCGTCGATTGGGAAACTCGTACGCGCAGGGCAGGCTGCGCTCCCAAGTTCAAGTGCATTGCCGTCTTATAATATATTCTTGAATACAGAACCTAGCTGCCATGGCTGCTCATTTTTTCCCCTCGCTGCTGCTGCGAAGGACTGAGAAGCGCGTGCTCCAGCTCCCGACGGCATCGCCGATCCCGGACTGGTTTTGCTCATACACACTTTTTGCCATCAAGTCAGTTCAATTCAGAACGGACAAGGGATCAGGTCCGTGTCAATAAAACCAATATTACTGGCCTCAAAAGCGTGTTTTGTGCATATAAGAAGTGAATATAGTTTCAGTGCGTTGAGATCTCCCGGCGTAATTATCATTAACAGTGAACTTAAAACCGGAGTACAATCCCATTGCAAGGAACATAAACAGATTAGGTAAGAATGCCGCAAAGTCGTAAAATTCCATGACAATGTTCCTCATTTCCTCTCTCTCTTTGTGGAGAAAATGAGTCTCTCGTATGTAGGCCAAGGATAGGAATAAGAGAAGTATTCGATCTCTGCAAACCCATCTTAGCAACACGATTATTCATAACACGATTATTGTAGTATTTTGAGTGCGTGAGTTCGTTTATATGCCAACCCGTTTCGAGCATAAATACATATCTCTATCTCGGAGTGGGAAATATAAAAGATATAACACGTTTTCCTTCATTCCTTTTTCTTCTTCAAGCCTTTTATGGACGGGAGAGGGAAAAGGAAAATGAATTACATAATGTGACAAAAGCATGCAGCAGCTCTTTTTTGTCAGAGAATGAAGAAAAAGTCATGGGGCTTAATTAGCAACTGACATGAAAAAGAACATGCCTAAAATTAGTGTACTTTAAAGGAAGAAAGGGCTTCAAATCCATTTTCAAGTTCAGGGTTATCTTTTCATCTAACGGATCTTCAACTCTTTTTTACTCTTCACAATGGTTCAAATTGGTCATAGACGACAAATTGCATCAGATGTGCGCGAGCAATGAAATGGCAACGATAATTATTTTTATTGCCCTTGTACAAAACCGCATTCCAGTGGCCACGTGTGACAAGCAACACTTTTTAAGCACATAATTGGACGAATTTATTAGCAACAGTTACGCTACAAATATTCAACCGATAATGACACTTTTTATATTACAGTATAATAATAATTGTTGGTATTATAACTTCTTTATACGGTTGAGTGGCCGAAAGATAACGGCGCCCGCTGTGCTTAATTGCATTTTAAGAGCCTATTCAATCAGCCCTTGCCTTCGTATGTATGTGTCATACAAACAACCGCCGTGTAAAATATGTGCGACACCCTGGCAGAATAAAAATGTACCGTAAACGCTCGTCTTCTCCTCCTTTACATTGTCATGTTAAAAGGCGTTGCTGGTCATGTACAAACATTAATGAGTGCTTGGGCTTTGTTGGCTATTAGTATGACACGGTAACGGTAATGTCACTACCATACAAAAGATGAGACTTGACACCTAATAATACATTCACTAGAACTGTAAATTTGATCTAAAATGGATAAGAACCTTTCTATTTTCTTCCACTACTCACACCAAAGTTAAGAAATCAGTGTTAAATCCTATGGTGACAGCCGTATAGTAATAATCTAGTTCGGCACTGCATTAAATCTAACAAATGCACATGGTGACAAACCACTTTCAAGCCCCCAATCAAACATTGCCCACCTTTAAAATAATCTCTGTAGGCGAAGTTGACCATTCCCGTCCAACATGTGGGAGTCTTGTTTTTATTACACCCGATGACCTCACCCAGTGACCACATGCGGGAATAAAAAAACTGTCTCAAACCGAAGATGATCCTTCTTTGTTCTTCTTCTTCTTCTCTATAAAAGCAGCTCTCGCAGTTCATAACCTTGTGTCTTTTTGGGGGACTACTACTACCGCTCAGCTGGCTGCTGCTGCTGCTGCTCACATTCTTGGCCTTGACTTCGCGTTAAAAGTGCCCCCCAAACTCCTGAGCAGCAGCTCATACGCGCGCACACACACAGCAGCAATGGTGCTGGGCTTTTTTGAAGGGGAAAATGGAATGAACAAAAATCTCAGCTTAATAAAATGAAGAAAAAAATCCCACACAGGGAGTTTTATCGTTATCATCAGTTTTTTTTAGAGTTTTTCTCCTTGGAAAGAGGGGAAAAAGTTATCTGGCCTTCGAGAGCGGCGGTAGCTCTGGGAATAGCATGATTTTATTCCTGGGTTTTGACGGGTTCTTGCAATATTTCCTTCGTGTTAATAGCAACATTCACTCGTGCATTTTTGATGCATTTTGTGCGTTCCATTATCCTGACCTTTTTATAATCATGAAAAGGGTTTATGAACGCTTCACTGCGATTTCCACGGGATAAATTAACAATAAATTAAAGTGAACAAAACTTTATCTCGCAATATAATTAGTAGCCCTTCTCTCATGCTAATGACGGCTATTGTCATGGATATTTCTGACAAAAATCTGGACGAAATATTCCACGCAAAAAGTGATGGGTTTAATGAGTCGTGGGAAGGATAAAAACGACATAAATTCAACATATAAATGGATTTGTATCTATTTTATTACATTGCAGACAACTGCGCATCACGTCTGAAGAGAATAAAACCGTTTCGGTCAACCGTTGTCTCGTTTTTATCAATAACAACGCAACGTATTCTTCTCCCAAGGTCAAGAATATTCTTGAATATAAATTCCATGGCGTTTTACGGGTGTGTGAGTGTACAAACAGTACATCCACCAACGCCCAGTAAGTGTATACGTGGAATTATAATCGTTTTTGTTGTTGAGAAGAGGGTGCCAGAGGAAAGCTCCTGTCGTACATTCAACTCATGTTTGTGCTGCAAGACACCCAAAATGTGACTGCAGTTTAAGCTATTATAAGTACGTTTTCATCTTCAAATGGCAACAGAAGGAGAAGAATCCCCATCTATCAAAACATGTTTTAAAATATTCTCCAGCCGTTGTGCAACAAATTTAGAAAATGAGTTGGCTAATTTATTTTTATGCATCCTTTAGGTACGTACATGGACACCTTTTAAGCGCTTTTGGCAAAAGGCCATGATGTGATCTTTTCCACACTAAATGTTTGGGAGATTTTGAAACCCAGACTCTGGACAAAGCCAGAGCTCTCTATATTTGACCTTTTGTATACTCGACCTGTTCCAATACATAACGAGCTTCTTTAACGCATGTTACGCATATAAAACCTCTCCTTCTTTGTGCGTATGGACCATTTTTTGTCCGTAGGCATACGGCACCCAAGTCTAGACTTGAGTGGTGTGAAGAATATAAGGAGGAGAAGTCCGTTTTTGGAGAGGTTTAGGTGTCTTTTTTTGGCTGCAGCCGGTTCTGACTTTCAAAGCTGAGGTCAAGTTATTAAGACAAAGCATAAACCTATATTATTGTTTGCATACAATCTGACCATTTCCAAGAATATTGCATTTTCAAGTCTTTTGAGCAGTTTCCATGTGGGCTAAAAATAATCTCGTTTTCTTAGAAACGTGTCGTCATCACAAATGAATATGATGACCTCAGAGTCGTTTCAAAACGTGCCAAGATTAAAACACTTTTATACGCTTACAATTACCCCTACTTACGTTAGCGATGTAAATTTAATTAACGACTTTGAACTTGCTTTGAATCGTCCATATTGTTTAATTTGATACCTTTTACGTGAGAATTATTCAACTTAAAACAATTTATGCTTCATTCGTTCATTTTTCCCATTAGATTCTTCTCTCAAGGCTCCATAATCCGTTTTGTACTGCGATCAATATTGCAAAATTATAATCATTATTTGTATTTTTGAAGCCGCGCGATAAAATCGATTCCTTCACAGTTATCGATCTCAGTCTTGCAAACAACATTGGATGGGAACTCTGTTTTTCAAACATTCAGCCATGAGAATTAAACGGAGGAGAATCATTCTTCAAAATGAATGAGAGTTTCAGGTAGTTTGGCTTTGCAGCAATAGTTCAATAGTAGTATAATATCGTACATATGAGCAGCCCTAGCAGGGTCATGACTGCATCATTGCCCACACCAAGGCCGGCGTCCGGCTCGTCCTCCGGTTCCTTGTTCTGATCCTCAACACTCATCAGGTTCATCATCTCAGCCGAGACCAGAACGCTGTCCAGGTGATACGTGAGATGGCCATTGATGGCCTTCCCTGTCGCGAGCAGCAAATACTGCTTGTCGTCCTTAAAGTCAAACTCCCGCGTCTGCTCCCCGGACGCGCTCGGGACCTCGATGGTCGTCTTGGCCGTGTATCTCACCTTGCACACGCGCTTGCTGTCCACAGTCTCGATGCTGTACTCGAACGAGGAGTTGGTCGCGGTGAGCTCGAACAGCAGCGTGGCACCGGGGACCGGGGTCGTGGTTGTCCAGTGGAAGGACACCCGGTCAGCCAGGCACGCGATCACCAGGTCGGACCCCATGGCCGAGTCCGCGCTGAAGCCCACCGCGTGGTAGGAGTCGTTGTCCGCGCTGGCAGAGTGCAGCTCAAAGTCAAAGTACTTGTCATCATCGGCGTTAATGACGTACTTGACGAGGCCTTTGCAGTCCTTGCCGTTTGCTGTGCGTTCGCAGCCTTCAGGGATGCCGAAGCAGCCTTTTCCTTTGAAGCAGACGTCCTTGTTCGGGTTCTCTGGCGTCTCTGTCACGACCGGCGCCTGGTTGTTCTCCATGAGGTGCAGCCTGCTGTCCGCCGTCTGCTCCGTCCAGAACACGGCCATGGTCTGCACGATGGAGTAGTCGAACCTGATGGTCCTGTCCCCGCCCGACTTTACAGCGGGCGTCTTCCATTTGAAGCTGACCTCTGTCTTGGTGCTGTTACTCGAGTGTGAGAGCGTGGCCATGGTCATGTCTTGGTCACATGTCATGTGCTTGGAGTTTGACCTGGAAAAGGTGGTTAAATCATGACAAAGTAGTTGTCTTTAGTTGTTACCCCATGGAGATAAACTCCCCCAATAGGGATTCGTCCGCCTCGTCCTTTGCCTGCACCATGAACCCCTTGAAGTCGTCCGTCGTGTTCTCCTTCTTCCGCAGCGTGAGCGTGATCTCACTGCCGGAGACGACCCTGGGCTCGCTCAGCACCAGCTCGTACGGGTTGGACGACTTGGACCGGGCGGTGGCTGAGCCGTGGTCGGGCACGAGGCTGCTGCACGACGCTGTGGAGGCGCCTGTGCCGTACGCACTTGCTGTGGCGAGCAGGGTTGACAGGGTCAATATTGTGGGCGCTAAATGCGTCATGTTTGGCCGAGGCACTCTTGCAAATTGAATGCGTAA
>LR138113.1:65951-80831 GCA_900659605.1 Tisbe holothuriae | reverse complement strand
ACATACACACTTTCTCTCTCTCTCTTCTCTCTCTCGCTCTCTCTCTCTCTCTCTCTCTCTCTCTCTCTCTCTCGTGTTTTCCCCCGACGATGGAATGTGGCCCTGAACAGATTATTCTCCTCCGGGGGCGTTTTGGTGTATGTGCAGCCAGCAGCAAAGTATGAAAAGTGCAATCGTCGTCCATGTTGCTGCCATGATAATTAGCATCATTATATGCACAAGTCTGATTTATTGTAGGGGAGGGCAGAGAGTCCTTAGGCGGGGTAATTATGTCACTACTTATGCCAAAAGTCCTCTTGGGTATGGAACAAGATTTGGACACCAGTGAAATGCACATATCCAAAGATACGCTCCTCAGTGTTTTCTTTTTTTCAAGTTCGCCCTTATCATTATTAGATGAGCGTGAAACTCGTGAAGAAGAAGTTTTCCCTTTTCGTTGTTATTATTATTATTTTGAGCTCCTCTTACGCTTGATGATGTTAGAAACACTCTTTTTCTTTCTCCAGCTGCTGTGCTTGAACTTATTCCCGAAAGAGACTCACCCAACCGGGGGCAAGGTCGTCGCTAAGCTGTCAAAGCAGCTGAGCAGTTTCTTTCTTTCTTTCTTCGACGTGCGTTGATACGATTGTCTGTCTTTAAAATATTCGATGCAATGTATGTGTGTATATAGCACTTAATGGGCGTAATATGCAGTTTTAAAGGTTTTATGCATATTATTCGGTTACAAAAAAAGTGGAAACAAAGAGCTGCCTGCTGGGAAAGGTAGTGTTAAAATGTGCGAAGAATTTTATTAGCACAGCGGAAGAACTGTTTTATATGTGAGAGATTTTTGTACAAGAACTGTCATTTCCATAAGTGATATATTTTTTCTCAGATGTTTCATGTGAAAAAATGTACGGTACTAAATGGTAAGCAGTTGTCAGCGCAAAAAAGAAATACGCAAAAAAGAATTAAAATATGGTTTCATGAATAAAACATCCGATTTTTTCCATATTTAACCATTCCTTTGTCTTGGCCATCATCAGAATATCAGAAAACAAATGTTTAATGTCGCCTTTTGTCTTCTTTTGCTTCCTTTTAAAAAGTGTGTGGTTTTCACAAGCAAGGATAAAAATGTGTTTTAAAAGTTGATTTATGGTTGACAGCAACAGAGGGAGGAAAACAAATTTGTTGTTTGTCGTCAATAATGCGTTTAAGCTTCTATGCGGAAATGAGAAAAGGATAGTTTCACTTACTAAGTTAAATAAATAATAAGGACAATTTAATAAAATTATTAGGCATATACAATATGATAATAATCTATATTAACCCCTAATATAAATCATTGCAATTAATTTCTTACTTAATCAAGCACATAGACAATTGTCTTTAGCTTTAAAAGCTCTTAAAATCGTTTGCCATTAAAACTCATTGCAATTAATTTCTTGTTTCAAAACAGGAAATGGGTGTCAGAAATCGATATTTCAATTACTGCAGCTAATAAGTCACCAAACACTTTATTCAAGTGGCAAATACGAAATTAAGAAGACTTTTCATATGTTTACTTTTTCAATGGACTATTTTGCTTCATTGCGAAATTGAATCCTAGCTATTAAATTTCGTCTCCGTGTATATTTGAAGGACGCCTAAAAAGAGTTTTTCTAGACGAACAACGGATCAAATTCATAAAATTGGAGCACTACTAAACTCAGCTGATTATACTCCAATAATAGCCAAATTCTTAAATGGAGAACCTGCAGCTGAGTATCGCAGCAGTCAATCCAACTCTGATGCTTGTCTATCGGGTTGGCCGACCGATCACTGACCAGCAACTACGGCAGATGATGCCGAGCTGAGCTGACCGTCCGTTATGTCACTACTCAGCGCTTTAATGAGCAATTGATCTCCATTGTCCGCGTATTACCACTGCTGTTAGTAACAGATCGATGATTCTGATCAGTTCGAATATGATCATCCGGCATTCCAATAATGCAAGCGGAGCAGAAGAGTTCATCCTCGTCTCTGGACGAATTCTTAACGCCAGCCGCGAAGCCGGCGAGGCTCAGCTCGGCCACGAGTCACCGTAGGAGGCTCAGCCGGGCACTGGGCACGTCCAACCTGGGTCGACTGACCAGCACCAGCTCGGAGGGGGAGGAGGAGTTCAAGAGCGCCTCCGAGGGATCCCCGGACTCCGACAGCATTGTGGTTGTGAAAGAGACGCCTCCGAAAGGACCCTTCTTCAATCTGCAGAGTAACAGTTCGGAAGAAAGCAATGTAGAGTCACCTCCGAAAGGGCCCTTCTACAACTCGGAAGAGAGCACTGGAGATGAGATCGCGGTGCTCAGTTCAGATGGAGGAGTTTCTTCAGAGGTGGAAGTGCTCCTCTCAGACCTCGACGATTACCTGGAGGCGCAAGATGTCATTGTCCCATCAGAGCATCCTCCAAGCCCATCATCATCTGAAGATATCCTAGTCATCCCAGAGTCCCGCATCGCCCAGATCAATGAGGCTCTCGCACGCCTCGAGGAAGCTCAGCGCAGCCATGGCGAGGACCTCGAAACCAGCACCCACTTCAACTTTGACAATGCCATGTTGGAGCTCAGGGATGAGCGGTACGACGACCTGCCTGACCTGGAGGAAAGCGACGACAAAAACGCGTTGCCTGAAATGTTCCAACCTGAGCTGGGGATCACAACTGGCAAGGCTGGGGACAGTGAGCGGAGGTCGCTGGAAATCGTTTCCAGAGTGACAGAGAGCTGTGACGCGTGGTCTTTGCTGAGCAGTGAGGAGGCTTCTCAGGTGTTGGAGGCGCGCTGTGATGTCGTGTCAGATGAGGCATTTGTTCTCGTTGAGAACCCGAACCGTGCAAGAGGCAGAAGAGAGATTGAGAGCAGCGATGCGCCTGGCTTCTCCAATGAGCTCAGCACTTGGTTGAAGCACCGCTCCAGCTCACCCATTGTCATCATTGACATGGACAACTTCCTGAGCCAGCCGGCTGTCTGCTACCTCGACCCAGCGGCCGTCCCTTGCGCATACTTTGTCAAAACGGGGCTGCTTGAAAGCTTTGCCAACCGGGCTGAGCAACTGGTCCGTCGGACACTCACGGCCATTGGTGAGCACAGACTGGCATTGGCAGCGCAGCTAACCCGGCTGCGTACGAGCAAGGATGACCCATTGGAGCTGGCGGATGCGCATGTCAGCCTTCAGTTCAACTTCAAGCACATGATACAACGATGCATGATGCTGTTTAACAGAGGCCCTGCTGCCACGTTCAAAGCCCAGGACTGCACTGCGGAGTGCTACCGGCGGATGCGCTATTCAGACTTCCTTCTTGGCCGATGTCTACACTGCCAGATGTACGCTTCTCTGCTGCTCAATAGCCGGGTCATGGATATCGGTCAACACTTGTGGGAACAGGCAGTTCCATTACTGGAGTCATTCGTGGTAACCCCAGCTGTATTTGCTGAGCTGCCCACGAACCACTCTGGCGGACTGACGTACACATGGGAGGTGTACGCCTCAGACAGGGCACGAGTTGAATTCCCACCACTCCCTCCTCAGGGCAGCAGTGGTCTGACCTGCTCATGGTGGTCGACTAACGCCTACGAGGGGTTGTATCGGCCAGTGGACTCGGACGGGAGGCCGGTCCAGGTGGCAGAGGAGGCCATCAAGGCGCAGCAAAAGGGGTTCAAGATGAGAGGTCGCATTGCTGAGTGGTGGCACGGATCCATTGCGCGATTCATTCTCTTGAGAATGTTGGTTCCTTCTTTCTAATTCTATATACGAGCCTGTTGTAATAAAGAAGTAAATATACACATTGTAACTGCACGTGCACAAAACAAAATGTCGTTGTTCTCCAACCGTTAAAATCTCATTATCCGGTCGCTTCCAAGACGCAATTGCATCACAATGCCAAAATAGATTGACAAACAACATGCTGATGATCAACATCCGTTTGTTTTTCCAGATTGTGTGCCCCACCCATGCCAACAATGGCAGCCTGACGAGCAGGCCCCTTACAATGATGATGATGATGCCACCCAATTGCTGAGCATTCCATTCTTGCACCATCTCTTCATCTTGGCCGCGTTGGGGCCCCGATGTCCAACGGTTGGACCAAAGATGTTGGGTAGTAGAAAACATGTCTCAGCCGGCTCGCTGTTGCTGGTGCTGCTCGCAGGGGTCACCTCAGCGCAGGACATTCTCAGCGGGCGGCCTGCCGGGTTCCTAGGATCAAATTCAATCAAGGATATCCAAGATCACCACACAAAGTTTGGCTGTGGGTGTATGGAGTATTGGGGATGTATAACAAGGTATGAAAGGATCGTATTGTAGGCAATATATATCCCTGATTAACCACCGATTTGTTCTAGTGGTGGCACTCCGTATAGTTACTGCGGGTTCCGGGCGCGTGAGGTCTGCTGCTTCGTGCCTGAGAATGCTGAGCCCGTGGGCATCCTGCCGACGCCGTCCAAGACGCGCTGCGGCAAGAAGGGCTTCGACGCCGGGCATGAAGGCGAGGCCGACATGGCTGAGTGGCCGTGGCATGTAAGATTATGCAATTTAACAACCCTTCTTCCGGGGACATTATAGAACGAGAGCGTCACACTGATAAAACATCCCGGTTTAACGACGCTATTAAATATCATTTCGATCAATTCTTGCACAAAAATGCATTTTATCACCTCTTATAAAACACAAACCTGTTCTTCTTCTCCGTTGCAGGCCGCCATTCTGGAGAAGCCACAGGATCTGTATGTCTGCGGGTCGACATTGCTCGACGAGTCGTGGATTCTCACCGCAGCACACTGCGTAGATGATTAGTAAGTGGGGGGAAGAGAGGTTGCGTGACTCACTCTGCAAAAGTTGCGCAGGGAGATGCGCGGTTAAAATATTTTTACGACCGCTAAATCCGCCTAAAAAGATTATCCCATGAAAATTCATTATTTCTCCCTTTGTTTACAAAGAATGCTCTCGTGTACTATTAATGAGATTTTGCGATAACAAATGTCATTAGCCCCTTATTTAAATTTTCTGTCTTGTCATTTCCGTTGCCAGGCAAGAAATTTGAACATCCTCCATCTCATTAATTTGTTGTTGTGTCATTTAAGAAGCCGCAATAATGATGACGACGATTTCAGCAGGATGCTCATTTCCATAAACCATGAGAGGGAAGAAGAAGAACCCGAGTCGTAATATTAATCTCCTTGAAAGGAAGACCAAAAGTTTCTTTGTGCACGTGAGAAAACTTCTCTGAACTCGCAGCAATTAAAGGAGGTCCTTTTAGAGCTTCTCACGGACCAGTTTCCTCATTATTTAGCATTTCTTCTTAAAAGTGTATTCAAGACAATGTTATTGTAATTCCTTAATATTTCCAGTCTCCCGTTCGTCCGCACGATCGGCGACATCCTGAAGGTCCGCCTCGGCGAGTACGACGTCTCCACGACCGCCGAGCCGCTCCGCCACGAGGAGTTCAACATCACGGACGTGGTCATCCACCCCGGCTTCAACAACTCCACCCTCGTCCACGACATCGCCCTGCTCAAGCTGGACCGGCCGGCCAAGCGGAAGCAGAACATTGACGTGGTGTGCATGCCCAAGCCGGGCGACTTTGAGCATCACGAGTCGGCGGCGGACGCGGCGCGGAGTGATGACGGCCACGGGGATGATCACAAGTGCTATGTCACTGGATGGGGACGGAGGACTGAGAGTAAGATGAGCATGACGACTCTGGACACATGACAGCATGTAAGACTATAACGTGGATGGCAGGGCCACATGGGACATTGTGACTACTGCTAAACTATAAACTTGTTTGACCAGTGCAGTGTTATTATGCGACCTCTACTACCCACTAGACCTTGATCTTCTTTTTTAGAGTTTGCTTTTTCTAATCCCCCTTGGGAAATTCTGTAACTTTTCCCCCTTTTCTTTTTCCAAGGCAGGAATTGGATTTTGGTTTTAGATCCGTAAATTGATGATTTTCTTCTACTCTCGAGTAATGGACGCCTTAAATGGCAATACAGTCATTACTACTTCCCATATAAATTCCTCCCTCGTCCAATATTGCTCTGCACCGTTGATCTGTGCAGTGCATCTCTGAACGAGCTCCCATTACAAATTGCATCCCTACTCGAGCAACTCGTTTTCCGTTATCGCCCTGCAGCGTGTTGACCTCCAGAAGCTCTGGATCACGTCAAATGAACCGACTCCCAAGGGACGGCCAGAGGAGCAGACGGTCAAAAATTCAATGCATCATAAAAATGCGACCGGCGGCTGGGATACTATTCAGGGATCCCACTTTAAACAATTAGAGAGCAAATGAGTTGGAACTTTTTCCGTAGCTGGTTATGATTCTCCTTTTGAATGCCAGTTCAAACAATGCGTTATTAATGCAGAGCTTGTTACGTGTTAATAATTTGCCATCCCTGTTTTATGTTATGATAGCACATCCCATGCATTCAATATTTATACTTTGTGTGTGAGACCGACGGGAGAGTAAGCCTTCGTTTATCATATCTCAGCACCGTCAAAGTCCCCAATGGGCCTCTTTTCGAGAAGAAAAGGCTTCTCCTCCTCCTCCTTCCGCTGTGTACTGTATACGCTCGTCCTTTGATGATGTAAGTGGGGGATAGTATGCATACCGTAGTAAAAAGAATGTCCATAGTAGGCTGTGTTATTAGACTTTTACTACGCATAAAGTACGACTGTTTACCTTCAAGTTGTTGACTCAGACGTCCTCCTAATTGATACTAATGTTGTTAGGAAATATGTCTGTATACTTTACTAATCTCAAAGTCTCTTGAGCCCACTTCAAACCATTGAATAAAAGTGTACGCTCGGGAACACGTCTTCATTAAATCCTACTGTTATTTTCTTCACCTTCTAATTTAATTATCTGGAGAATGAAGCAAAAACTATCCATAGTGTCTGCAGCAAACAGAACAACATTGCGGAGGAGAAAGCAGGAGGTTGTTGTTTATAATGGACAAATTCCACGAAATCCCTTTTAAATCCCTCATCATTTGGGACGACAACATACCACGACCTTACAACCGACGACCCCCGTCATAACGGCCTAATCTCCCTTCAAACAATGGCTCTAACCCACGTTTGTTTACAGCCTCCGAGCATTCACTCGTCCTCAAGGAGATCCTCGTGCCACTGTGGCCGCACGACGCGTGCAACGGCGCGCTGCAGGCGCAGTTCGGGCCGGCCTACCATCTACCGGACACGGCGGTGTGCGCCGGCGCGGAGGGCAGGGACGCCTGTGACGTGAGTAATTGAGTGCTGTATTAATAAAAAGGGTCACATTATGTGATGTATCAACTGCGTACTGCGACCATTCTGAGGCTGGAAAGAAAAGTTTTTGACGGGGGGAAAAGTGATGATAAGAGTTGGGAAGAAGTTCGCATATTGTATATGTGCGTGCTCTTCCCAAAAACTCTTTTTTATGTTGAAAGACCATTTTGTCCGAGCATAACCCGGGAAAAAGGCCATTGTGCGTAGAGAAGGATAACGGGGAAATGAGAAAGTTGATGTACCGAGTACACGAGATGACATTTCATACTGTCGTAGTCCTCTTATATGTGGGGGGATTTACGACCCTTGTGCTCCTCGGATGAAGAATTATCATCTTACGTTGTAGGCCTTATTATCCGTATTGTATAAAGCGGCTGCTTGAAATAGCAAAACTTCCCACGCTGTTATTATGCCTATTATCCCTTTGTAAGAAGCATATTTTCCCCATAATTCACTTAACATGATACCGTTGTGAGTGATATACAGTCTGTAAAGCACCTCCAAAAAGGGCCACTTTTCCACTCAGATGATCCATCATTTTTGCCATTATCTGCGGCACTGATTCTGAGCTGCAGCTGCCCACGTACATGAGACAAGTGTTTTAGCAGGAAAAAAGAGCTTAAAATATGTAAAAGATCCATAGAACATAATCACAGAAGAGTGCCTATTCAGCAGAATTTTGCACAACGTACGAGGCTAAAGTACTTGATTTCTTTTTAGGGTGACGGCGGCGGCCCGCTCGTCTGCGAGAAGAACGGCCAGTGGTACCAGGTTGGCATCGTGTCCTTCGGCATCGGCTGCGGCCGGCGCAATATCCCCGGCGTGTACACGCGCGTGGCCGCCTACGAGGACTGGATCGAGGAGACGATCCTCACGGAGAAGAAGCGCACGCGGCGGCAGCACGGCAGCAGGCGGCTGAGTCACGGCACCAGGCACGCCCGGCAGCTGCTCAACCGGGGTCGGTTCCGTTAGTAGTTGTGACTATGGACGATACATGTGATCGATAGAAGGAAGAAGATAATTGGTGGCATTCAGACGTTATATTTGTCTCTCTCACGTATTAAGGTATATAAAAGATTAAGTGTGCAAAAATGTATAAGCCATAATTCAAGGATACACAAGGATAGTAGAATATAAAGAAGAAGAAGCACAAGGTTGACTGAGCAAAAGAAGAAGAAGCTATATTCGGTCACTCTCATTACTAAGCAGATGATAATTCGAACTCTCCTCCTCCCCTTTCACCTTTTAAGAAGAACAAGAAGAGACTAATGACTGAAAACTGAGCAGATGAGTTGAAGATGAAACATTAAATTACTCGGATAAAACCTGCAAAATCAGCAACCACTTTCAAAATGATGTAATATTCGTTTAGTACTACTCGAAGATAATATATAATATGAGAATAAATTCAGAATCACGATGATAGATAACAGTCTCATGAGCCACTTACTAAGGATTCTACTTGGTAATTGGGTAACCGAAGCCCATCCATCTATGATTGATCCTCATTATGCCTTCGTGAGAAGAAACCTGATATATTTATGCCCATGCATACATTACATACTAGCCGGATATTATCCTGGTGTATGTTGTGTTGTAAGAAACATGATCTTTGTGCACTAAAAAGTTAGCAACCAGCCTTTGAAGCCGCTAAAATGACATAACCAATGCTGTTTACGATGCACATATCCTCACAGTCTTATTTCATTCAAAACTTTGTACATTTCCAGTCTCGTCCTGTCAGTTTTCATTGCACACAATCAAGTCTATCTCAAAAAAGTTTTCCCACTTTTTTGCCGCAGGAGTAAAATGATACCAATCTTCTTCTTCTTCTGTCTAAACAAAGACTGCCGCCGGCAAATATTGTCTAAAGTAATGCAAATATATTTGGCATATGGAGAAGCTTCATTCTTTTTGCCGTCATGCTGCAGGATTATATTTTTTGCAGCCCATTTTGGTGCAAACTTTCATTGCACAATATCATATGGAAATTGAATATAAGAAGACTGCAAAGTAAACTTATCCTCTCTGCGTGTGTGGTGGTATTTGACATTTGCAAATATTACCTTCTCAAAATCCCTTTCTCTTCGCCGTCGTCACCCTTGTCAGAGTTAAATTAAGACGGCAGCAGATTGATGGTTGAGAGAGCGAAAGTCTAACTTAACCTTCAGACCTTCACAATTAGACCTCAACTTTTGCACTTTCCGCATTAATTCTTCTCGCCCGACATTGACAAATGATGCAAAAAGGCCGCCCTGCTGCTGCAGCCTCTATTGTTTACTTTATTTACACGCACCTGTCGCGACCAGGAAAGGGATTTCTCAGCTGACATCTTTGCCTCACTTTATCTCGGCAGATGAGACAAACCGTGGAATGCAGTGGAAGAAAGGGTTTTTTCTCATATCTCCACTTACATTGTCAGCAGAATTGCATATTCTCCTTAGGACTTCAAATGCTGCATAATGTCCCCTATCATATAACGCTCTCTGTGACCTGTAATAATAAACTAGCTGGAAAGGATGGATAGCCAAGACATATTTCGTCTTGGCGCCAGACTGAGTGGAATACAAAGGAAGCAACAAGAAGGAGAAGGCAGAGGGCCAGTAAAGGATATATGGAATAAATTACGCCGAAGAAATGGGTTTTGCGCAACTTCTAAGTGAATCTACTTCCGGCTTTTTCCCAGCCAGCCGTTAAAGATGATGATCTATATACGCTTACTGTAAGAAAAAACGAGCTCAAAAACTTATTTTAGAAGCACTACAGTGAAACTTTTGCAGTTATTGTTGCCTCGACAAGTGCTTGACTGACTTCTTTCCGTTTGTTGTTACACGCTTTGGTTTCTTTCTCTTTGATTTGTGAGGCCTTTGGGAGCGAGGCGAGAGGCGAGGAGCATACATTGGAATAGTAATAATACCGCTGTCGAACAGAATGCGGTTAAAATATTATTTGCACATGAAGGAATGTTCCGCGGAATGAACTCGAGCGAAAAAACGTAAGCATGACTACTTTCTTTGCAAATTGCTTTATATATTTTTATTATATTCACGCACGGTTGAGTATCTTATAGTTGTATAATTAAATTATGGCTATATATATCGAGCATTCTATCGTTTTCTATACGTATACCATTCCTGGCCTTTATCATGTACTTCTCTATATTATAGAGAGCAGTACTTGCCGTTTGCATTCTCGCTTTACAATACGTTTATTACACATTCGCAAGCCTTCATTCGCATATACACAAAACGTAGATATTATTTTAGTAATACAAGTAGTAACCCCAGTAGAGAATATTAAAGCAGAGGAAGTTCAGCGGAAACAGGATTCGACACGATTCATCTATTCTCACGCCGAGGTTGGTCGGCCCTGTGCGCATCCTCAGAGCATGCGCCCCTGCGTCAAACACGCTACTCTGACTGCTCCCAAACTGCGCCCGGTGGTTGTTCACCCCGTTGTTGTCCTCGTTGCACAGGTTCTGCGTCATCTCGATCTTCTCCTGGTCCTCGTTGTTCTCGTCGTCAATGTCGTTGGTCCCGGCGTTGTTGGCGTTGTTGGCCATGAGGGCCTTGTTGTTGAGCACGTAGCCGAGCTTGCCCTTGCGCCAGAGGTAGTTGACGAAGGTGAACTCGATGAGGGCGGCGAAGATGAAGGCGGTGCAGGCGCCCATCCACACGTCAATGGCCTAAGAAAAATAAAGCTCTTTAATAAAAGCTGTGCACTGAGGACTTTGCCACTGTGTTTAGTAATGAGTCTGTGTATCATAAAGCCAATATTCAGCCATTACCAAGATAGCTTCTCTTGCTTACCTTGACATACGATACTTGGGGAGTTTCCGCGTTAAGCCCTGCAAGCAGAAGAAGAAAGTATCGGGTAAGAGATAAGATTGAGTAATAATGATGAGCAGGATAAGCAGACGAAAGTTTTAACAATCTTGTTACAGAGGATTTTCCATTATCTGGAATGCCGAGAATTGGCCATGGACCAGAGAGAAAGGAGCAGCTTTATTTTTTTAAAGCTGCTTCCTCTACAAAAAAATGGGGGAAGGCATCCGTTATGTAACAGTCTGATGGGCCTCAAAACTTTTTTCCTCTCTCTCCCTTTCCCTTAAGCTGACGGTTTTGAGCTGCATTTTTCCCACTATAAATGCGTCCAAACCAATTTCCACTTCTGGACGTCTGCGAAAACGTGAGCCTTCTGCAAAATGTTCAAAATGGAGCAAGATAGAAGTAATTTGGACAATGACTCCCCCTGAGCTATGGTGTAGGAGGAGCAAAGAGCTAAATGAACAACTGTGTTCAGAAGTAGCAACTTCTAAATGCAGCCATTACTTCAAAGGGTCCTTTACAGATTTGCAACGTTTAATGGGCTTGTATTGCTTGAGGGCGTTATACGTTATTATGTTGTGTATCTGTTGCTTTCTGGGAGGGACTCAGTCCTTATAGTAGCAAGGAGGGGCCTATAATAATGATACCATTATCCCTTAGTAGCCTCATATATTTTTACAAGATTAGTGCATGCCTATAATGTGTCCAATCTTGTTTTATTGCCACTCGGTGCAAAATAAAGGAATTTTCACTTTTGATCAATGTGTGTTTATTACGTGTAGTAAGTTTGCAACTTTAAGTCTGGACATTGTAAATTAGAAATGTACGTTTTCATTCCAGTTCCCCCCTTTTCTGATATTAATGACAACGTCTGGAGCTAATGATGCAAAGAAAGAAGGAAGGAAAAGAAGCACTTCCACTAAAGAAGAAAGAAAGCCAATGAGTCCCAACCACAGTTCTAGTAACTAATGCGACAGCTGTATGCATATGGTCAAGATTGCTTTAGTTACTCGGTATGCTGGGTATTAATTGGAAGGTATTCATTTTCCATCAATTGGAATGTGTTCTGTGCACTCATTCTTATTCCAGGCACGTTGATGCATTCCTAAGAAAATTCTCTATTTTGAACGAAAACATCCATATATCATGGCTATTATTGTTTCCGTTACAATGCAACTCCTTCAAAATGTATAAAAAGCCTTTCGGACGTGAGTAAAATCAAAATTGAAATATTACTCTCTTCTCTGGCAGGTCAGTTTACAGAAGAAGGAGCATCTCAGTCAATAGAACGTAATTTAGACGTTGCTGAGCGAGCAAAAAATCTTATCAATTTGAAAAGGGAATTTCTTGAAAATATGTAGCAAATTCTAACAGTGGCTTTGTATCTCTTTCAACGTGGATATATTTTGTATCCCCCCATTTTATTCCTTTGTGCATTGTCGTTGCCAGAGAGCTTTTTTCTCCAACGTGGGGTCTATTCATTGGTCTCCAAGGCTTATTGGGAATAGCTGTTCTATTGCAGAGTGGAAGCAAATGTAGCATGAAGCCCTTATGCTACTTGACCCTATGCTGCAGTGATGATTTTCTTCCATTTGGAAGTTAACTACTAGGAGCATATTTGTAAATATTTATCCTACGTGCCAGTTTCATATCCAATCCAATTTTCTTTGTAGCAATGTTCACAAAGTAAGCAAGGAATCATGAGACTCCTCCTCCGCTTCTTTTCTCTTTGTACAATGTCCTTTCTTTCCTTCTTCTCAGTGTGTCAATACAAAAGTCAAGTAAAGTGCACTTTTCCTCCTACTTTGAGAAGCAAGTTGGATACAGAAAACACATCTGAATCACAAATCTTCATATACAGAACAATGGTGCTGTAAAGATGTCAATGTGATTTATTGAACTACTTCGATTAAAATCTAAAAGTGCACTGACCGAACACATACTTGTGATAACGGGGTCAAAATGGCAATTATTAGAGCGCTGACTTTTTATGGCAGCCATAAAATACTCTCGCCTCATCAATTTCGCGTCGATTGTTATCAGTCCAAATGCAGAAGACGGTTCCCAAAATACAGCTCTCGGCTGTCACAGGTCGGTGTTTATGACGTGGTCATTATTTTTGTGCAAGAAAAAGGGGGCGGAAATGGAATTGCACTTTTTCCTGGGGTGGGAAATATAACATTTCTGATAGTAATCTCTTCAAAAAAATGATGTTTTACACTTTCTTGACTCTATTTAAGCCACTGAAAGCCATAAAGTGTATTAAAGTTCATTCTTTTCGAGTCGACTTTTTATATCGGGTGCTCCTTGTGTCATTTTTATGAGCGCGCCTGCTCCTGCAAAATGCTCAGCAAGCAATAACTTCGCAGCATCCAAAAATTTTATACGGCAATTTTATTTTACAAATGCAGGCGAACAAAACAGACTCCTCCGTAAACAAACATGCCGTATATACAAAAATGCGACCCATAAAAAATGCTACAATGTGAATGTAATCTTCAATGTAAAGTGCATATTTTGTTGTAGTCAATGCAGATCAATTAACTAAACGACGTATGTATTCTAGTACTAATGGAGAAACTCCAATTTGGTTGTATTGTCTTTATTATATAACCCCACATGCACCCAACTCTGTTTTTTCTCACGACCTGTAAATCTGTGAGTAGAGGTGGGAAATCCCTGCTTATCCTTCTTCCATATTGCATGTATTTGTGCTACACAGTAGTTTATTTTATCCATCCTCCAGTGGCACGTTTTCCATGTCTAATACTTTGCTTCCTTCTCAGCTTCGCAGATGCTCACTCTCCTTTCCCAAATAGGAGAGAGAGAGAGAGAGAGAGAGAGAGAGAGAGAGAGAAAGGGTGCTTGACCTCCATCATTCTCACTTAGCCGCCTTGGAGCAGCATTAAGCTCGTTTTATCGCCTCCTCGTACTCTGGTGGTATTATTTATACGCCATCTATGCACGATTATGTGTCTGGATTCGGTTAAAGAAGAGGAAGAAAGAGCCATTTGTGGTTGGGCGGAGAGTGGAAAATAGAATTTAGGCTTTTTTAGGCAGAGTGAATGTAGTATTTACTCTAACATAATTTTATAGTGTGTTTGTATAACAATTGATAAATTATTAGTTGCACATATGTGTAAAAGTAAGGCCATTTGGCCGTTATTCAAGATTTATTTAATTTGCTGCACATAGATATAACATTTCATTTCATATACATAAGAGACTCATGGATGCATACTTGCAAAGCATGAAGAACACTGCATTTGACATGATATAATAATATGAAGGAACCCTTTTTCCGTCACATAGATAAGCTCGGGTAACCATGTTTCAATGGCTGCCTCTGTCAGAAAATGTCACACGGCCACTTTGCGCTCAAGTGATATTAACCATAGATACTCGGCATATGTGAAGTCAATTACACTTTTATTATTTTCGTTCAACGAGGTAATTGATATTTCCATTGATAGAGGCGTAAAAATAGGTCATTGCAAGTGACAGGTTGAAAGTGTTTGGGTAATTGTATCGCCTTTAACGTCTTGTATGAAAGGGATATTATTGACGTCCACAGCTCCAAGAGCGGCTTAGAAGCAGCAAATAACCTCGTTGTGTTGCCAATGGTGGATTATTACCCGCAGAAACTGTTTCTGTGTTTATAGCAGAGCTTGAGTTTTACCAAAAAGATCTTAGATTATGTCCTTGTAGGCATTTTTATGTCGAGTCTGTTTTTGATGTCCTGGCTCGTTTATTTGTGAGTGATAATTATACA